>CAUJNA010000979.1:280000-337500 GCA_963377175.1 Effrenium voratum
CCTGTTTGCAGAGTCCATCAGAGCAAGTTAAACCCTCGCTGCGCCCTTGGCTGTCTACAAAAAGTGAACCTGATAGAACCATGCTAAATAGCTTCCAAAACAACCCCAGGGTGCCAAAAAGGAAGGGTTCCACCTTGCCTGTGCAGTTCCTTGTTTGTTGGGAGGGTATGCTTGTATCCATTGTGGCCAAGTGACCCCAGATATCAACTTTACAATTACCTACAAAGTGATTGCACAGGGTTTGCCTTACCCCGCCTCCGAGAAGCGGATGGATGGCGGCTGCCCGTGGAATTTGGGGGCAGGACTGGGCAGATCTAAAAATGGAAAGTCTGGCTGCTCAAAACCCCCTGATGAATAGGGGAGTGCCCAATATTATAGCGAATCCTGCATTTTTGGGCGAGCTATCTAGGATGAAGGCTGCCCGGCAGGTTCCAACCAAATTCGCTTTTGTATGCGTCAAAGCAAACATAAACCACAAAAGCACACACACATACTCAGTCGGCTCCAAAAAGCCAAGCAAAACCAACTGGACGCTATCTTTGGGGATCCGGCCGCCAAATACACCACGTAGCCTGCCGCGCGGCATCAAACGCAAGCCCCCGACTTTTGGCCCGTTGGTTCCAGCGCAGATGCCATCGAAATGCGCTGAAGAAAACAGTTGCCTTTTTTTTGGGTCACCCTTTCAAGGCGGCACAACAGGTCACACGCCATTTGATTAAAGTTGAGGGGATGCGTCAAACTGAGTAACATGTTTTTTTGGTTGAGGGCGGTCTTCAAGCCACCATTTACAAGGCCCCAAGCCTGCTTTGATATACTCGCTGCCTGCATCCAAGCTGCCAGCGCTGCCCTTCATGTTCCTCTGAACAAACAGGCCAGAGGCCGCTGGCCCAAAAAGCACCCTTTGCCTGCTGTTGGAGGTCAATAAAAAGTTGAACGTGCCTGGAAAGCCTTTCCACGCACTCTCAGCAGGTCCGACTAAAAGTGGCATGCTCCGCTCTGGATACACGTAACGTCTTTAATGACGGATCATTGGAAGTGATTCCAGATCTGTGCTGGCGCAAATGACCAGCCCGCAGCCTCTCATGGCCCAAGCGCCTTCGAGCACGTCAGTGTCAATCGGTGGTGCCCAGGAGACCTTGGAACCCACGATGCAACCAGTGACCCAACAAAACATAATTTTAAATGTAGAGGGCGCAATCTACTGAAAGGACCTTGACTGGCCTTTGACCTCCAGGAAGTGTAACTGCTTGAAGTTTTTGAAGTCCACCTGAACGGTTTTGAGGCTTTGAATGTAAAACCAAAGCCCAGGTGTATTTTTAGGTGGATCCGGAACTCTAGAGCCTACCGGGGCCTATTGACCCCAAAGCTTTCAGCTGGGGGGGGCCACCTGCCACCCAAGAGGTTCCGCCAAGTTGAAGAAACGTGAACCAAAACGGAGATACCGCACAACAAACTATGATAAAAAAAAAAAACAAGTTTCGGTTTTTATCGTCCAAGAGAGTACCACGTTGCTGACAGACCGCAATATCAAACACTTGTGGATGACTTAGCACCCAGCAAATCATGGTTCACTTACGACCATCCCGTAAAAGAAGCTGAGGAGTTGTCAAGGGAAATATTGCGCTGGACCACTAGGACTGTTTTCTGGCCCATTCAAAGCCTCGGTGGGAATCGTTCGGGCTGTGCCAAATGGAGGCGACTAAACAGGGAGCTAAGTCCTTATGTACAGTAAACGAAGATAAAGGAGAAACGATTGTCTCTGAACAGCACAGTAGAGGCCATCTGATCAATATGATCCTCCATCTCGCAACTCATTGCAAGTCAGCAACTGACATTCAGGATCTCAAGAACTACACGCCGTGGCATACTTGATTGTCCTCGAAACTAAACGAGTGACTATCACCATGACCAACTAAAGTAGTTGACTGCAAACCAGTTCCCATCACCTGACCAATCGCGTTGTTGAAGCTCCTTGGTTGCCTGCACCCCTTTGAGAAAAATCTGACGACACAACCTCGCAAACCTCTTTCGTTGATATACCATAGTGCAAACAGAATTCTGCCAGCCGTTTTGACGTGGCATAGATATTTTTGGTTGTGGGGAGGGGGGGGGGGGCGCGGCATGAGCCGTCTAAAAGAAGGCAGCACAAAGACAGCTTGATCGCGATCCCAACAGACAATGTAACAAAGAACAATGAAACAACGAAACAAGGAAACAAGCAAACAGGCAACAAGGAAACAAATAAAGAATAGACAACAAACGACGAAAAAAGAAACAAAGAACAACATGACACAAAGCAACAGAGATCACATAAAAGCTACAAAGCAAAGAAGCACACAAACAAACAAAGAAACAAACATGCAAACAATTAAAATAGAAAACACACAAACAAGCTTTGCAACAGATAATCAAATACACTAACAAACAAAAAAACAAACAAACAAACAAACAAACAGACAAGCATAAACAAATCAAAACACAAAAACAAACAAGCAAGAAAACAAGAAAACAAGCAAGGCAAGCAAACAAACAAACAACAAACACAACAAACACAACAAACACAACAAACACAACAAACAAACCGACAAACATGACCACAATACAGAAATAAGGCAAGCCATTAACGACATAGCAACAACTAAAGAACACACCAACTATAAAGACACAATCAGGGAAAACACGACCAAATAAAGGAACACAAGAAAGAAAGAAAGAAAGAAAGAAAGACAAAAAAAAAGAAACGAAAGAAGGAACGAACGAAGGAACAAAGGCAAAACAGAAAGAAATAAACAAATAGAGAAACACACAAAAAAAGACGGAAAGAGGGGCCCGAAGGCAGACAGGCAGACAGAAAGCATGAACAAACATAAAAGTGACATGAAAAAAACTCGTAAAGAAACACATAACTATACAAGAAACACACAACCGACGCAGCAAACAAACAAACAAACAAACAAACAAACAAACAAACAAGCAAACAAGCAAACAAGCAAACCCATGCACCAACAACCCAAAAAACACATATCAACACACAAGCAAGCCAAGCCAAGCCAAGCCAAGCCAAGCCAGGCCAGGCCAAGCCAAGCCAAGCAAGCAAGCCCAGCAAGCAAGCCAAGCAAGCAAGCCAAGCAAGCAAGCAAGGAAAAACATTCACTTCGAAACTAGCACGCAAACAAAGTAACAAACAAAAGAAAACACACAGAAAACAAAAAGCAGAGAATGCCGCTCTCGCATTTACTCTCCGACTGAGGTCACTGCTGGACCGCCCAGGTGGTAGTCGTCCAGGTCTTGGTCCGTGAAGCTGAGATCCTGGACCTGGCGATGAGGTTTTTACCCCCAAATGAGTTTGTCTCAAAGTTGGATTCGGACCCTCAGAATTGTGTGTTTTTTTTGTTTCTAGTGTTAACCTTGACCACCCAAAAGAGGGTACCTTTTAAAGGCACACCTAAACGGGAACCGTGGAAACAAATTATGTGAACCTCTTTAGGCGCCAAAATCATGGGACGGCCACATGTGCTTTGGACTCAGCGCGGTGCTGCATTTCGATCACGTGCAACACACCGCCGACCATTGCTGGGCACTGACCAAGGTGAGTGGGTGGAAAGTCTACCTTCAAATCTTCCTAGCACCTCACATCATAAAACTTGTTCCTTTAAAGCCTGAAAGTCCTGGATCTTTGCCAAACAACAAAATGACCCAACTGTCTTGATTTTGGCTGGCTTCTGACTCCCTAGGAACAACCAACCATGCATTTTCTCAGTTCCAAATCCAGGGCTTCTCTTGTAGTTGTGTATCGATTTTCCCCTTGAAACAAATTTGTCCCTTTGGTTGACCTTTGTGACAAAACAAGTTGGGATTCCAACACCCACACCGAGAACACGTCCGATTCATCCGAAAGACGGTGTGATCAGTTTTACGGGTTCAACCTAGGGTCCAGCCACTGCCAGCCGGGTCCGCCCCTGGCAGTGGTGCGTGTCAGATTGCTGAAAATCTTCGGGGAATCGTCGGAATCGTTCTCGCCTGCAGGGATGAGTCGTTGAAGGCCAGCGCCACCGGGGTACTTTGCTCATAGACCGAGGTGCTGTAGACCAAGACGTGGCTGAAGGCCTGTGGGCGAGATAGGTTTGCCGTTTGAGGCTGTTTTGGAAAAGCCTCCGCTAGAAATGGAAACAATCACCCTGAGGAGATCCAACTGTACTCCCCTACAAATGAACGTGGAGCTCCCCACAACACTACTTCTCTATTGAGGTGTGGAGTGAGACAGCAAAAGCGAGGCGTGCAAGAGCTAGGTGCCCTCAACAAAAAAACATAATGTTCCCCCAAGTAGGGAGTCTTTTTGCACAAAAAGGGAGCAAGGATGCTGCTGAATAACGGGGCTCATTTTCAGAGGCAACCATGCAAGAACTTGCCCTTGGCAAACAGGCCACGAACAAACTATGCCGTTTCCGCTGTGGGTATGAGACTGCGGCGGTGAACAGGTATTCCCCCTGTTCCTGGTGCTCGCTTTTTTTACGGCATGTATTGAACAAAACTGAATTTCCGAGGCAACCAACTCTGTTTTCGTCCAGGGTTGACAAATCAATTCCCAGCAAACAGACGGGATAGTTGGAGAGCTCAGTGTCACAAGGTGGTTCAAGGTTTTGAGGCTGGGACAGGTTTGGGGCGAAGTGTCCAAACTCCTTAACAAATACCGCTCGGGAGTGACAGTTCAAGGGGCTGAGTTGTGCGCTTGATCTCTATGATTATGTATACCTCTTTGTAGAATATGCACATCTAAATACATGTGCACAGATATTGATTTACTTCTTTGCTGGATTGCTAGCTTCACATTTGGCCAATGCAATGCATCATGTATCCTATGTCTAGGTTCTTCAAAATCGTTCCTAATCCTAATCCTATTTCGTAATCTGCGCAGTGGGGCACGAGAAGGGAACCCACATTCCTCATCTTTAGAAGATTTGCAGAATCCAATAAATCCGCCCCCAGTATTTGCAAACGTTTCACTGCTCCCGTGCGGGTCGTTCCTCAAGTACCCATTGCTTTCTCACCTGGACGGCTACTTTTAGACAACGGAAAGCTATGTTTTTTCGCTGGAAAGGAGGGTGTCATTTTGACACTGGTTTGGGCTGTTCTTGGCTGTCGGGTCGTTTTAGCCAACCTTGCATGAACCGGTAGAGACGGCTTTTTCTTGGCAATACATTCTCATTTTGTCGGAAGTGCACAGCCATTCTTCAAAACAGGAGGGGTGTTGGGAGCACCTCGACCTATGCAAAACATCCCCATGACGCAGGTCGTCGGACATGGCACATGGCCGCCTAAGGTTTCCAAATCAAGGCACTGTGCATGGTCAGCTTCTCCCCTACTCCAAGTAGCTTTTCTTGAGTCAGTAAATCTGAAAAGGTTGCGCCATGGTAAGTAAATACCTCTTTGTGCAGGGTTTGACAGATCATATCTTAAAATGCAGGAACTTGGAGTATGGGGCACAGGCTGGGTCGTGCCCGAATCTAATTCTGGTGTGGTAAGGTTGGACCATAGGAACTTCGGACTCTGGAGGACTACAATTAGATGAATGCCCCAATCCCCACAGTCCCGCGGATTCGCCGCGAGTTGACAATGATTGTTCCGTTTTCTGCAGCATCCCGGCAAACCACAACGAACACTGCTTTGAATTCTCCACCTGTTTCGACTATTGCGCACGTCACTTACCACCCTAACGGGTTCCAAAACGGATCCACCATTTAGGCAACCAACGCGTGCCAGCGCATCAGAAGCGCTCGCCTGGAGTGGCGTGTCCAAGGGCACATCCAACCTGAAGCGCAACTAGCGTGGCCCAGAAAAAGACCAATGTTCGTCAATGACCCCCTTGGAAATTGTCCAAAATGATCCAAGATAGCAAGGCTCAAAAAAACTTTAGGCACAACCGGCAAGTTCATTTCCCAGCGAAGGCCCAAGATGGAAGACACCATCCTTTAGAATGTCCTTGCGTGTCAGCGGGTGCACAAACATCCACATTGGATTTACTAACTTCCGCAACCCTTTGTAGGTTTGCAAAACACACACACACACCCTGATCACAGAAACATGAACAGCACCACGGAGCCAAACAAACTGAAACACAGCCCATGCCAACAAAAGTGAAGCCGGATATTGCACGTAGAAATACGGGCACACCCAGCAAGTGACTTTGCTTTTGCGGTTGGTTTACTTGCAATCTATTGCAGTAGAGAACCAGCCGTGTCTGGCGTCTTCGATACCCTTCACAAGTAAGTTGCCATCCATTCCCGGAAATTCTACAATTGCTTCAAACCTGAAAACAGGACCCCCAAGTAAAGGACCGCGACGCTTGTTGATGGCCCGCACCACGCCTGAGCAGATGCGGACCAGTCCATGTCCGTCAATGACTATAACAAATCCTGCAAAAGACGGGTGCCTTGGTAAAGGACCTACGTCATGGTGAGCTCGTTTAAACCCCCTGGCAAGCTCAAAGGCAGCTTTCACATCGGGGGTCTTGACAATCGCGACCCAACTTTTTAGGTGCCTTGGTGACTCCAGCTATGGTCTGTGACATTGGTCATGGTTCCCGCAATAGGAATCACTGTAACGGTAGTTCTTCATCCTTACCACCAGGTGGATGACCATCCCTGTTAACCTCAAGTAAAGGGGTCACAACCCAAGAGGTTAGATCCGGTTGATTCGCCCGAATGTCGACCTTGGATACAAGTAGAACCTTGCGGATGAAAAGGCGGTGCAACTCACCTAAAGTTATCTGGATTCCCTCAAAAGTTGGAAACAGCCCCCAACAAACAAGCAGGGGATTATCAGCCCAGCGTTCCGCTTGCGGAATCCTCCTCTCTAACGTTGCATCCCTCGCCGACTGGCAATCCGAGAACCCCCGCTGCGTGGCCACAGTGCTGCCCACCAACGAACGGCCTCGCGCAAGCATGTTGTTCCGCACGAAAACGTGCAAACAACATGCTGTGCCCTAGTACGGGCTCCAGGTACCTGCAAAGTATATTTAACCTCTTTCGTTCAACCTGCATCAAAAACATCCTTGCATGGTACTTAGACCCTCTGCGATGTTGTTCAGCATTGCGGGAATTCTGCGTTTCTATTTGGAGCAGTTGGAGCCAAAAATGCGAGGCACCGGAAGACCAGGGAGCTGGTGGGACCCAGGAGTTTTCAAGAGAAATGCAAGGGAAGGTTTGATACGATCCTTGAATGGAAGGAGTCGGAATGAGTTCTTGAGAGGTCAGTTCACCCTTTGACAAGGTCCTTTGAAAATGCACACAATTCGGATGAAGAAACCTTGCAAGGTGGGTACACCGGTATACACCGGTTAAGCCTCCCGTAAGAGCCTGACTACTACAACAGGCTCGTGGGGGGCTCGGCGGTACCGGGAAAACCCCACCATTCGTGAATGTGACAAAGTGATAAGGCCCGGTCGAGTCCCGACACCATTGGCATCCCGAAAAAAAAAGGTGAAGCATGTCCTTTGAGGATGATTGATATATCTTTTGTCGATACTTGAACAGGTTCACCGTGTCTTGCCGTTGTGCGCACTGTGAAGGCAGACAGTTGGCCGGGCGATTGTTGAGGCCCTTTCCAGTTTGGATCTCCTCAAAAGATACACTCAAGATAGTCTCCACAAGCCTAAACCGCTACCTCCCACCCATTTTGAATTTGTTGGCTGTATCTTTGCTTTCTCCATCGTTTTACCCCCGGGTATATAGTGGTCGGTCCTCATAGATGATCACTTGACAGAAGAAAGGATGCCGCTACCATAAAGAAGGAAACATGAGCAAGTCCCGGAGGTGGATGTGGGAAACTTAGTGAGTCCCCACAAAGGGCGAGAATTGATCTGCTGAACTTGAATCTGGGCTCTGAACTCAACGCAGTTTGTTTTGTGATGTACTCGTCACTCGCGACTCAAGGGAACCCGCTATGACAGTCCAAGCACCTAGCTCAAGAGGGTTGCTTGCTCCAAGGCGTGCCCCTCTTCAACCGCATCGCCAATCCTGCCCCTGCTGCGCTGGTGCCCAAATACACAGCCTGGCGCTACGGCGGTGAGGTGCTTTCCTTTTGCAGTCCCTTTGAGATCATCCAAAAAGGGGACCCTCAAAGAAGACACACGCTTGATTCCCTCATCTGGCCTAAAACGGCCGGCCTCAGGTCATAGGGGATCTTTTTGGGCATTCCATCACGGGTCGGGGGGAGGCTTACAACAACTACCCTATCAATGGTGTCCCCCGAAATAAGGGCACAATATTGCCTTTGTTTCCCTCTTTCCCATCAAACCAATCCCAAAAAATGGGAACCAGCTCCCGCGCCTTGTGAACGGCTCTCGTCGGTCAAAAAATGAATCATATGGTTGGTGTCCACTTACAAACCGAAGCAAACAATCAAACCAAGTAACACATGTAAGCAACAATGACACAGAAATCGTTGCCATGGGCGCTGGGGTGTTGTCCCAGGGCTCAGACCCTGGCTGGGTCATATGGTTTTGTTTTCAAATATGCGAAGCCAACATATGAAGCCCGAAGTCCCTGTGTTGCGCCTTTCAAAACAAGCCGACCAAAATGGGTTGCACTCAAAACACTTTTTGCACTCAAAATCGGAGCATCCGCTCGGGCACATCCCGAGTGTGGATCAGGTAGCCATGATCTGCTGAGAAGCTATGATCTGCTGAGTGTGGCCAATGCAAAGAAGATGGTTGCTTTGGATAAAATAATGAGAGCCTGCCAGATCAACAAACCATTGCTACAGTGGTCCCCACCCTTTGCAAGTCTGCACCAAACTGATCTCACAACCTGCCAACAAGCCGAGGCCTTGCAAGACGCACCTCTTTGGCTCGCCTCAAGATCACCTCTCGAGGGCACATCATGTTGTTATGCCAAATGGCCTGCCTCCCCCCAATTAAAACAAAGACCGGCGGACTGTAGTAGTGCACTGTTTTTGCGATGTTGAGGTTTGATATCTTAAAGCAAATTGAAATCCTGGCTTGCTGACGAGTGTTCGCAACAGTGAATTCTGAATTACTCAGTGGCTCCACTACATGAATTTGTTGTCTCACGCTGCGAATTGCTGCTGCTCATTCAAGCCAAAGTAGCGGCAATTCTCTTGGCAACCTCCTTTTCTTCCCTGTTTGGTATTGCTACGGGGCGCGTGCCGTTAGTATTGCAGAGCACTGGATGGTGAGGATGGAAAGCTCACCGTCCAAGAAGCAGTTGCACAAACACTTCCGAGTCATTCAACAAATCTAGCAAGGAAGGACGAGCCGATTGCTTCTTCTAGGTTGCCTGCCTTAAACGAAGTGAGCAAAAAATGACTCTCAAGGAAACACAACTTCAGTTCTAGCGGCGGCTTGCAAGCTTTAAATTGCAAGGTCAAGTTTATATATCACTTCACGTAAGCATTAATGAAGAATGAATATGTCCAAGTAGGATTTCGTTTAGTGTTTAGAATTAAATCTAATAAGTAAGGAAAGAAAACTGGTTGATTCTTCTCATAGACATGAATAAAACATTTGATTAGAGCTTATAATAACAGAATTTAAGTAGACCCGCTTGTGCAGAAATGAAAGACAAGCTGGTTGTAGTGAACAACCAATAGATGGCACCGAAGAGAGGATAGAGGATAGCCCCCGCTAGTCCCCCGCAGAAGGGGGGTGGGGAGCACCGCGCGGTAATTTGACGACGTTCCACTAAAAACAGTCTTCCCGGTGTGGCAAAACAAGGGTCGCAGGCTCGAATCCCCCTGCTAGCTCTCTGCCAGCTCGGGTCTGCCAACAATATTGAACAACCAATACTTTTTAACCTCCTTCGGGCGACAACGTTGAAAACTATCGTGTTGTGTTCAGTATTTTTGTTGTAGGCGCCCGTGGAACTTGGACTGCTAGGCTGAAACACGCGGTGTTGTTTGGCATCCTTTTGGCGAAATCGTTGAAATGAAGGGGAAGTGCGAAGTGCAGAGGAAGCAAACGGGAAATGAAGCTGCAATGCAAACCCTGCCTCGGTTTAGCGCAGGGGAACTTAAAAGGACACGCAGGGGTGCAACGTTGGCGGACTGAGCCGGAGGCTCTAAAGTTTACATATTTCGAATGGATGTTAATTGAAACTCAATTAATTTGTTATTTCGAATTAGACTAAATAGAAACTATGGTTCAATTTGTTTAACTACAAATTTATCAACTAGTTTACGTCAAGTTGGAATCCCTTTCCACATATGAGTTCAAAACACAAATAGTTAGAATGCGCTATGTTGATCTCGAATTTAAATAGGATTGTCTTTCCAAGCAGGATGTTAAATGGAACTTAAATAGAGCTCTACTGCAATGTAGTAAGGAAAGATAAGCTGGTTGCATCGTCTAATTTATTTCACTTCAATTGGATGTTCAATAGGAAGTTCTTTCCAAGTAGGAACTCAGTCGTACAGTAAATAGAACATATAATATAAGAAGAAACGACGAGATGGTTGCGTCTGCTAATTTGTCTGACTGATAGAGAACAACAAATAGAAGCTCAAGGAAACAGCAATGTCTGTCTATTTGGTTTGCAAGCTTTGAACTGCGAGGTTTTGAGATAAAAACAAAAATTCAGTCAGGATTCAATTACATATCTACTGTTGAACTAGACTAAATTTGTGTTTTCCAAGTAGGACTTTAACTAGAAAATCATAGTATCTGTTTACATAAAATAGTAAGGAAAAACCAGCTGGTTGTTCTTCAACTACTGTATCTTGATTAGAGTTCTTATGTCGAAAAGAAAATGGAATCCGGTGTCTTTTCAAAGTAGGGTTCTAACTAACACTTGTTTCGACCTTTAATAGAATCTAGTAACTATGCTGTGTTCCAGCAAGCCGACTGTCCGTCGTTGACTTCAATCGTGCAGCTTGGATTCGTTACATGAGAAATCGACCGCTGTACTGCTCATGGGGGAAGTGTACTTGCACGGATTATGCACAACAAAAAAAGAAGCACGTAACGCCACCAAAGACAAAGACAATCAACAAAAACCAAGGAAAACAACAAATGAGGAACTTAGCAAAAACACAAAACCTCGAGAAAACAACAAAACACAACTATGTCTACAGAATTCTTTCAACATGAGCTCTTTTCTAAAGAGCTTCCCCCTCATGTTGGTTTTTGCATTGCTCCATGAGTTGTTGGTTTTCTCTAGTCTGTTTCGGTTTTGCCCAGGCTTGTCAAGATGTTTCCCCTGTTATTGGTTCAAACTTGGCACCTGACCAGCTTCACCCATGGGAAGACTGGACGCCTCGCAACACGCAAAAAGCGCACTAGCAGGGTCCCCTGTTCTTAAAAAAGGCCAGCAAGTTGAAAAGCGCTCGAGAGAGAGCCACCCATATAGCCCATGAGCTTTCGTGTGTTTGGGTTTGCCCTTGGTAAACCTTAGCCCCTAGGGTCATAATTGCCGAAGCCTTTGGCCGCACAGAGAACCGAGACCGGAAAGGTTCTTGAGTCCCCAGAAACAACAAGATTGATCCTTGGGGGGGGGGCTGCAACTTGCCTTGGGGCACGTAAAAAGACCAGGGTAAAAGTAGATGGCACAATTGCTGTACAACAGCAAGTAAAGGGAACGACTAAACTAACATGGCAGAATTGAGCCATCTACTTTTGCACAAGGGTCCCTGAAGGGATGAGTCAAGAAGAAGCAGAAAAAAAGGAAACACAAAAAACAGGCTGGACCCACGTAAAGCGCCACCTCTGCATACTCCTGGCCGGGTATGCGCCGGTTGTAATTCGCATTCTGTGTACTCAACCCCATGGTTGATTTCAAAGTTCAAACTCATCACTGGGCTGCCAATCCAGGTTCTCTAAGACTCTAAGTCATGAAAAGAGTCCGGAGAAATTACAGTACGGTCTCAAGGGTGATTCGCCTGCCAAGGAATCTTCAACCAGGGTTCCCGAAGCAAGTGATATAACGTTTGGAGTGAAGTATATGTTTGAAGGACAGCTCCGTGTTCACATTGATATCATAACGAGGCGTGCTCTGTGGGTCTGTCCCATATTTCCTCAATTCAGCAAGTAGGGAACATCGGGAACTATAAACCAGCGTAAATCAGAGTGCCTCCTAATGTTGGCGTCTGGTCAATATGATTGAAGACGGTTCTGCTTTCCAGCCGACTGCCAACCAATATGAGCTTCATTCAGGCACTCACAAGCTTTGGCGGTTTTGGAGCCTCCGACCCCTCCCCCCATTGATCGAAGACGCCTCCCTGCCCGGCGCAAACCCAAACAAAACATCGCATGTTCAAATCACCAAAGCCAGGAAAAGGGGGACAGGATCCGAGAGGAAGAGGACTGGAGAGAACCAAATAAATCCGAGGGTTGGGTCAATGTGTTTGCTTCTGCTGTATCTCGGGCCTGAAAGTGAGGCGCGTGCAAAAACATGCCGAAGTGAGCAACATCTGTCCCTCCGGTTCCTCTTCCAAACAATGAAAGTGGACAGCTGCCGGCCTTTCAAGAAAATTGTTTTGCAAAACTCAGTAAATGGAAGACGGAACTACTTCCGATCGATTAACATGACCAACAAATTGATGCTCACGAAAAAACAATAAGGCCTGAATCTAACGGTGCTGTCCAAAATGACAGGTCAAACGGACATCTTGCGAAACCATTGCGAAACCTGTCATGAAACACGAAAGTCTTGAGGGTTAGTGATCCCTGAAACATCGCCCCATTGCACAGCATTCAGATATAATACCCGTAATAATACCCCTGCTTCAAACACTCGTTTGTTTAAGGGTATGATGTCAACTGGGCTTCCAGAGCACACTACACAAGCTGGTCATTGGAGTATCTGGAGTTGTGTTGACATCACACCCTTACACATCACACCTCTTGTTTGTTGCCGCATTCAACATGAAGTGAACCACACAAGGCAAAACAAAACATGACAAACCACGGTGGTGAAGTATCAGGGTTCCAACGAGATGATTGCGTTTCACCATCACCCACCTAAAATAAACTCGCTAAATGGCCAAATGAGATCCAGACCGAGCCGAATTGTTGGCCTAAAGCAATTCTTGGCTGGAAAAAGGAGATTGACCAGCCCGAACCGGTAGTAAGACTGTCCCGTGCTGTAACAACCATGCCCTGTCGGCTTTCTTTCGAACACTGCAAAAACAAGCTCCCTTTCTAAACCTACACCCCAAAATGGGTTGGCTTCCAGAGGTCGGCTGTGTTTAAATAGGCCAACTCGGGTGAGCTGGCTTTCCTTTAGGATTCCTTTTGAAGGGCCAATGCATTCCGAGATTGGAATTCCCATCCGCTCGATCCGTGCCTCGGGCAAGCGCCAGGTGACAGCACCCCCTAGCTGATCCACATCAAGATCCTGGCGGATCGCTCCCCGCTCGATCCTGTTCCGGGCGATCCGTGCAGATCGAACGTGGTTCTGATCAATGGGGATTCCAAGTATCTCTCCTGGCAGGGGGCGACAGGGCGTCCGCAAACCCAATTTTGTCTCACCCGGCTGTTTGTGCTGTGCCCGTCTTGGCATTGCTTGGATGGCTGCTGTCTTACATTTGGGCTTCCACTGGAGTCAACTCTAAACGGGCCTTTTGGGCCCGAATACAGGAACTGCCTTTCTTTGCTTGGATTGTTCACAAGTCCCGCGGGTCGCCCTTGGCGCAAGAAGGAGTCAAACGAACATGTCCTTTCTGTGTGCAACGACACAAGATGCCAAAACACAACGGAGTTTTGCAAATGGAGAACCGGCAAGCCAACCAATTCCTCTTTCAAGCTCTTGAGGCCGGAAAGTCCCCGCTTTCAGGATTTTCCTGTTTGTCTGTCTTGTTCTCTTGAGACTGTTTGTTAACCGGGATTGGTGCACTTCACTACGCGATGAGAAAACGGCAAAGCAGCAAACAGCAGACTGTACTACCCAGTCAAACCCAACATCATATTGGATAGTTGGCGTGTGAATGGCTTGGGTTTTCGGTTGGTGGGATGGTTGGTTGATTGGTTGGTTGGCTGGGTGCCTGGCTGGCTGGCTGGATAGTTGGATGGCTGGCTAGCTGGTTCTTTTGGTGTTCTATCCTGCCTGCCCTGTCCCCAACTACCTTGTTCAGCAGCCCGAAGAAGGGATCCCTAACGAATCTTCATCATAAGCAAGGTCGCAACGGCCTCTTTTGTGAGGTCGCCTTCAATTGCATACCATGTGTTCCGGCGGGGGGAGTTCCCAAAACCGAGGACCACTCTTGGATCATGTTTGAAGGAACACCCAAAGGAAGCCCGCAACTTGACGACCCCTCTTTTGGGGGAAGGGAAACGCCGTGCAGTGGCGCCATGCAAAGACGCGAGCCCGTTGACTTTTGATAGTACCAAGAGAGTTCTCAATGCTTGTAAAGGCCTCGCTATCCCCAATTGCATCGGGCATCGGATAGTAGAACGACTAAACTGTTTCTGGAACTAGTGAAACCAAGTAGAATCTGCTAAACTTACAAACCCCCAGGCAGAACCCTTCAAGTAACTGGCCTTGTCCAGGAATTCCAGCTGTTGCACGCTGGACTCAGTGTCCTGGCAACACCGGGAGTTCTCGATTTTGAGGGACACCTGCCGTACATCAAAGACTCCACCCAAGGCTTCGGGACTTAGTAAGTTGACTATGCAAAAGTTGCCCCGGAGTCCGGATTTGCCTCGGGTACGGCCCTGTATCCATGCTGGCCGACCGAACCTGGGAGCCACGAAGATGCCCCAGGATTCGGAGGTAGCTTTCATTGAGTGCCATTCAAGAAATCCCGCTCTGTGCTCCCCAGCAGTAGAGTTTTAATACAACAAAACCCTCTAAATGAATTCATAGGTTGCTTGGCGGATCTTGGCGGTGCTAAAGTTACCTACGGCGGGGAAATTCGCTGAAAGTCACCCCAAAGGGAGGAAGCCGTCCAATACAATCGAGAGCCGCTGAGTTCGGTTGCACCAGGTCAGACGCGGAAAACAAAGGATGGGGGGTCACGCAATAAGCTGGTTTCCCGAATCGACCGGCAAAAGGCAGGCTTGCTGCACATTAGGAACGTTCCAAGGAGCAACCTTGGCCCGCAGGCTCGGAACAACTCCAAGGAGCCAGGAAAGAAAAAGGGAACACTCTCGGAAACTGTAGAATGGGCCTCCAAGGGTGGGGGGTGGTGGGGGCGGCGGGCCCATTGGGCGGCACCTGTAGTAAGGTTGCACAGGGTGATGGCCAGTGATGGCCATAGCCCTCCTAGGTCCATAGCACCACCTCCCCCCTCTGGGCCCCGGTGCATTGAAAACCAGCGCAGCAGGGGTCGTTTGCTCCGTGAGGCCCGACACGGTGTAGACCTCAATTTGTGTGTTGCTCTGGCCATAAAACCGCCGAAGCCAGAAAGAAGCCGACGAAAACCCTTGTTGGAGCAAATGATGGAGGGCTTCAAGGGGTTCATAACAGAAGACCATACAGTTCATACATTCCGCCAACTTTGACGTCTTGAAAAAGTGTCATACACATTCTACGGGTGTAGCCCTGGCTCCCACACTGTCCCGCGCATTGGTAATGCGTTTGTTTGGTTGCACCTTCAGTACACAAATGGAAGTTTGGGCACTTGGGAATTGGAGAATTGAACAAGTCTCTGCTGGGGGACAGCCGCCAGGTCTGTAGGGATCATGTCATGTCATATCTTTTCCAGGCCCAGGATTCGGAAAGCAAAGTGCTATCTTGACATGGGATGGCTCCTAATTCCTATAGCGAAATTGTAAACAAAGTTCACACAGGAACAAATACAGGAAACTGGATTTGCTCAGACTGGGCTTATCCAAGCTTAGACTGGGCCGATCTGAGGCTAATCCAAGATTAGCCAAGAGATGCCTTTTGTCCAATATTGTCGACATGAGTATTGCATTTGCTGACCACAAAGAAAACTGCAGCTGGTCAGCAATTAGTTGTGCTCCAAACAAACACAACCTTAACGAGCTGGTCAGCAATTGCAGAGGACCGGGCAATACTTGAAAACCTTTGATGGAGCTGGGGAACGATGGAAGCGCATTTGGGGACTGCTGCTTGAAACACCCGCCCCGCAGTTATGGGCAGCGCCTCATCTACAATAAGAAGCTATGCAACCCAAGCAGTTCAAATAACAACGCAGCTAAAATTTGCTGCATCGGCCTCGGTATGTGCAAAGAACTACAAGCGAAGGCAAAGAATGAAGCAGTACATACCCTACATGAATCCGAGGATTACACATCCGTGGACAAGGGCCCGTCGAAGGAAAACTTCCTTCTACGCAATTGAGTGTTTTTGGCAACCAATGCAAAGGATGGCAGTCTTCCAACAATTAGTCAACTTTACAGGTTGTTGGACAGGGAATCAGCAAACCCTCAAAGCATCGACACATTCCCCACAGGTGGGCAGCCAAAACAGACTCTAGCCACCACCTACAGTCACCTCAGACACAGCATGTTGGGTTGGTGGGCTCGCTAGTGCACCACCTCAACAAAGCCAAACGCCCTCACTGGTGTAATGACATCTTGGGTTGGTGGGCTCACCGGCCGCCACTGCGACAAAACCAGAAGCCCTTGGTCGTGTGTTGGTCAGTAGTGACCCCACTGCAGGGTGGCGCCAGCGTACGGCGGCAAGTCGGTCAAGATCCAAATCACCAAAACTGAGCGATTGAGAGCAGTGATAGATGTCATCTTCCAGGCCTTCCAGTCGCAGGGAGGAGTTGAGAAGTACAAACTGGCCCCAGAAGGTGGCCTTGAGAGAGAGTTGCAGGCAGTTTTGGACGAGCTTCAGAGCTAGTGAGGGCCGATCGCGAGTGAACGGGCTTGCATCCGCTCACACGTTGAAGGGTGTACCTGGGCGGCGCCTTTGAGGTGTGTGCAGGGAACTACTGCCATGCAGTATTCGTTTGCCTCGGCGTTCCCGGTTTGCATTGGGTTTGCTCCTTCTCTAAGGGGAGGACGGCAGGCATGAAGACCGTTTTGAGATAGCAGAGAGGTGCTCGGCTAGGCAGACTCAGGATTGTCCGCCACTCAACCTCAAAAAGAGAGAGAGAGAGAAAGAGAGAGACTCCACCGCAAAAAAAAGACCTTGGTCGTGTGTATTGTTCAGTGGTGACCCAAAGCTGCTGGTCGTATATATATATATATATACATGTTGCGGTATCAAAAAAAGACCTATGGGCTCAAAGGCTGACTCAGACACTGTGCCCAAAGCTGAAAAGCGCTTCAAACACATGCGGGGAGGTGATTTTTGGGTTCATACATGCCTACGACATGTACCAAATGGTCCCAAGTAAAACTCATTGGGTCAACCTTTATCACCTGCTCCGAACATCAGATCTAAAATTGGAGTACTCGCACTCCAAATATACATTTATCGACTTATTACACTTTTGGTGAGAGTTTTAGCGCCGACTGCCAAACACTTTGTGCTGGACGAATATTAATTTGGGTCACTGCTTTTCGGCAGGTTACAGGTAACACGTGATTTTTCAAAAGGAGTACTTCCTGATTTATGAGTAGGGCGGGATGGGGTTCATGCCGGTGCCCCTCCACTCTTCTCCTTCTGAGCAGCCCTGCCAGCAAAAATCGCAGGTCCCCCAGTGGGGTGTCCTCCACAGGTGAGTGCTCATGTGTCATGGTCAACAATCAGTACCCTGGTCACGGTGGACGGCTCAGAACGGTCTAATGGTTTCAGCAGTTGATACCGATCCCTACCAAGCCCACAAAGTGTCTCTCGCCACGGGTCACGGCAAACATGGGTACGTCTTAGAAGGCAACCCTCTAGGTGGTCAGTTCCTTCAAAGATGCGGACGATCTTCCATGACTCTGCGCTTTGACTCCCTGCTGGCTGATTTGTGGGACCCAAGGCGAAAAACCACGTATCCCTGGGAATGGTTGGTGCGACTAAGGTGTGAGCCACCTTTGTTTCAATGTCAACTTCAGATGAAGCCCGTGCGAAGGGGTGCGGGGGCTCCCCCTTCTCAGTAGTGAGGGATTATCAAACTTGACATCGGCTTCCATTGTTTCTGCGATCAATATAGGTCGGTTTCAAGGCCCCTCGAGGGGGCAGGGTTCCAAGGGCTCAGCAGAGGGGTTATAACCCCTAGCGAGATGGAACAACTAATCCAACGCATGTGGAAGTTCACCTGGGTGTCTGGAATCTCCAAAATGGACGAATTTCCTGAACGGCGTCTGATCCATCAAAATGGGGTAGCCCAAAAGAAGACAAACCCGCATTCAAATGGGGGCTGCCCGAAGAGAGACAGTTTGAGGCCCTTTCTGGATCACCAAAAAGCTAACTTCCAAGAAAGCCTTGCTGGGGGGAAATCCAAAACACAAAAGGTGGTCGTCCAACAACTGGAGCTAAAAAGGCGCCTGCAAAGGTGGCCCCTGTGCCCTGTGCTATGGTAAAAAAAGGAAACAAAACAAAACAATACAAACAAAAACAAGCAAACCGCAATGACCAACAACGGACAACTTTTTGCATAAGAACCGCGCCCAAGGCAACTCACCTGCCCGGCACTCGGTCCTCCGGCACCTCCAAGTATCGTTGCACCAACAAGTTTCCCACCGGCTGCCGTGCCAGCCCGCTGGAGCTGTTGGAGAGGTAGACCTGGCATGCCAAACACTTAGGTTAATCCCTTAGTATTTGCCCCATTTGAGTCACAATCAGAACCTTGGACCAGAAACGTCTACTCAAATCTATGTACGGAACAAAAAGGGCAGCCGGCGGCTGCACCCAACGGTTGGGACGGTGCCCTACACCCTGCAACTAGCCAGGTGATTGTGGTTCATGTAAGGAAACCACCAAGATTCCCCTCGCTTTTTGCCATTTTACCCAAAGACGGATTCCTAGACGGAGAAATACAGGCAAACAAGCTGCGGTGGTTGGAATCACAATCACAGAGAACCGATCTGCTTGCACACAAGTTATTTAAACACGGTCGACCCGGTTAAGAACTGATCTGGTTGCGCGTTGCTTTCCTTTTTCTGCGTGGCAGGTGCGTTAGAGATGGCACAACACATCGCTGATATATATATATATGTACTTACAGTCAGCCATAAATGCATGGGCGCGTTCGGAATTAAGCCCTCAATGGTGAACAGCTGAACAGCCTATGAAACCCACCAAGGGTTCATTCATCCAGGCCCCACTCCCAAAGACAATCCTAACCATCGCTACCCTGTGTGGCCCCAGTTGATTTTATTTGGCCTTGATTCATGATTGATAAGGCCTATGAATTGACATGCGGCCCTGACCCTTTTGAGTTTGTGGACGTTGGTAGGTTCGTTGGAACGTAAAAACACTCTTATTCGCCAGCCTTGTAGCCGACCACCGCAGAGTCGTTGGCCCACCAGGTCGCGTTGCCGCCCAACTCCCAGGCATCCAAGTCCTAACCAAACGCTACAAAAACCCGAACCCAAGACCAAGACAAGTTAATCTATTTGTCATTATTGCATATCATATACTAGTTGGCCTTTGGGTTTGTTTGCCTCTTTTGCAGTTCAAGCAAAGTTTGTTTTCCACATCTTGTTCACGTCTATGACTATTCTGATGTTTGTGTGGCAGGGTAGTTACTGGTACCGGTTCCCTTCACGCAACCCTCGCGTTTTGTCGACAGTTCCCTGCCATTGTGGCTACTCACTGACAGAACACATACTCCACTGATCGTATGTTCCAGAAAGCCACCATCTGAAAGACCGAAATAGCTATGCATCTTATGGCTTCTCCCCGACCCCGGCAAGGTTAGCAAATAACAGAAACGGTTGTGTTTTAGAAGCTCCCCTCTAAAATGAACAGAGTCAAACCCGTATGATATGTCCCTAACGTGAGGCCCTCTGTGAGGCCCTCTGTGGAGTGGATGCCGAGCCGGGACCCAGAACATGTTTGAGAAATACTCATGGGGTTTGAATCCCAGTGGTTTCTTGTCAACCAGAAAAAAAGAAGTTTCATCCTGCAAGGAGTTCTGTAGGGAGCCTGGGGGAAGCTGCCCTAAAAACACAGTCGTTGCCTTGAGCAACCGAAGGACTCTCTGCTATTGACAACTTGTGCTGGTCGCGGGTGTCACTTTTCCCAACCCAAAAACAAGACTCGGAATTGGGTTGCATTTGAGGTCTAAATCACACTTCTGCACCTCAATCACACTTCTGCACCTCCCGTGAAGACATGGAAATTCAACTGACTAAGTCACTGGGAAAGTCGTTTTGCCAACGCTTGTAAACGTGATAATGTCCCACACCTGCTGTGCAGGAGCCCACCCAACCCCACCTTCCGCTGCCCTGTCTTCCCCCAATGACTTCTTGGGCCTTTGTTGGGGGGAAACCTACGGGCAGGGAGAAAACGCGTTAACATGAAGTCGGTTGAGCTCATTTGATCTGGAGATAACAACTGAGCCGTTTGGGAAACCAAAAAATATTGGAATGGTCTTTCAAGGCAAGCACCGCCTGGGTACCGTCTCTAACATGGTCTCTAGATCCGGTCGAAAGATCAGATTCGGTCGATTCGCTTCGCGACTGAGTGAGAGCTCGGAATAGTGCATCCTAGCTTCAATTGCCTAGTCTTCCCTGGGAAAGAGAAAGTGGAACTGCAAACCAAATGCTAGGGGCCTTTCATTTCCCCCCCAGCGTATTCTTTCTGGGCTGTCCAAAATGGACGCTTACACGCTTAGTCAATCCTAATACAAGGGAAAATTGAGGATTGCCTCCTTCAAGTTTCTCATCAATGATAGAGTTGGGAAAGCTAGGATAGTGCGCTGCCAAGATCGTGAGTTGGCAAGATCCACATCTAACAAATTCAGTTGAGGGCTCCTCTTTATAAGGGGGGCACTTGCATCCATGTCGGAGACATGGAGTCGGAGGAACTATCGTCAAAATTCCAGGGTCGAAATCCCCCCCGCATTCCATGTTTAAGTTAAAGGTGCTAATCCGACACCAATAATGATAGAGAACATGGCAATCAGTGGCGAATACATCTTCAGAAAGACAAAAGAAAGACATGATGAAGGAATGAATATCCACCCTGGTTTAACCAACCTCCTTGTTCCCTTTATAGGGGTTTGCTTGGAACAGTTTTGCAACAACCTTGCCCTGTCCTGGTCCACAAACTCCAAATTCTCCACCGTGACTTGCACGTCGCTGAGCTGAACTGCATCCGGAGTCGTCTGCTCCACCAGGGCGGAGCGAGTGTAGACCACCTCGCGTTGTCATATCAAGTTAAAACTCCCAAGTGTAGATACACACAACTGGGTCCCTGAATTTTCCCAAACAAAAAAACATGCCAAAAGGCCAAAGCCAGGCTTCTTGTTGTTCGATGGTCAAAATGTCAGGTCTTGTGCAGCACATCGGATAATTAGCTGGTTTTGTGGCGAATGTAGAGCTCGTCCTCCAATGTCCCTCGCAAACGGACCATACTATCCTGCATACTTTGACCGAACCTCCTGAATGACACCTACAGGATGAATGAAACCACAACAGCCTCTTTAATCCCAGGAGTCAGCCAAGGCACCACCTGGCTGAACTGCTGCATGTCAGTGTCCGGCAGCAGGTCCTTGGCCGCAGGTGCCATCTCTCAGCCAAAATGCCCCACAAGGATGTCCCATTTTCCCACCAAGTCAAATTATGGGAGATGTGCAAAAAGTGGTCCCAAACCCCTCCCAATAGATGTCGTGCTAATTAAGGAATGGACACTTGCCCAGTATGTGGCTAAAGCAAACCCTTGAGGCTACTGCAGGCTTTTTAGGGATTGCTTCCCTCCGTCCCTCCTTTGATAGGAATGGAATGACTAAGAATCGTTTTTTTTTTTTTTTTCATGTGCAAAGCACCTGAAGGAAGCTGTGAAAACCCTAAACAAACAACGGCTCCTCTTTGGAGGGATCGCCTTTTAGAAACCTGAAAAAGCAAAGAGCGGAAAAACGAGCCCCTTTGGGTTCTCTCAAGGGCACACCGCTCCTTACACGGCCCTCGTGCTGCCTTTTGACCCGTTGCTACATGCTGAAACATCTAGCGGCTAGCGAGGAAACAGCTCCTGCACTATGCCCTGGTTTTTCACAGGCACCCTGCGGTTTGGCAGGAATACAGTAGCAGGTACACGCTTTTAGGTGGTTCCAAGCGAGTGGCAGCTTTCATCCTTTCATGCTGCCTTGCAAATTACTCAAGCTTCTGCGAACCCTTCTACACCCTTCCCGCGGGCTCAAGGGTTCCTTCCGTGGCACACGTTTGCCATTCTCGGCTTCCACACGCAAGAATACATTGACAGTCAACGTCAAACCATACAACTTCCGTAAACCTTCCGCGCGTAGTCCACATGTTTCCACGCATGTGGCGTGATGCACATGTGCGAGTATCATCACTACGGTCAAACTTCCTGCCAAACAAGGCCCACCTGGACCTGGCTTTTCCATCAAAATGAGGTCGATTCAGGGTTTTCCAGCAAAGCCAAATGATGGTAAACTTTGAGGCCCATTTGTTGTCGGCGTTTTGTGAGCAGCAGGTGCACCCTGAGCTAGCTGGTGGTCTGCATTGGTCGTGAGGAGTTGCCTTGTCCATGCTGTTTCACAGGAAACCAATCCAAACCACCTTGTTCATCACCTGAAATTGACTTCCAGGGGAAACGCCTGTTTGAAAAGGCGGATGGCTGCAAAGAATGGGGAATCAAGCCCCAGAAAAGAGGAATCCAACTCCACACCTGCCATTCCACCGCTCCGCTCCGCTCCGCCCCTTATCATTCCGTGCGTCTACCGCTGTGGTCGTGGTGGGCAGTTGGCTGATTATCGAGCGGTTGGCTGAACTCGACAAGTACACCAAGTAGCCGGTCACCTGACACGGGTGGTTGCAACATACGCAACAACTAGACTCTGCGTCCAAACAGGGGAGAACCAGCATGAAGTTGTCCGAAAACAATAGGTGCTTAAAAAAAGGGGTTGGCACTGGCACCCTGCCCCATCCGACGTCGTTCTCCATTTAGGACCAGTTTTGGGGTGTGGTGTCTGCACCCTCAGGGTTCTGGGGATCAAGATAGCATGTCATCTTGCCTCACGGCGGCGACTTCTGCGATGGCCCACCGTATCTCGTTCTCGGAAGTTTGCGCGTTTTGGGTCTGGTCAAGAATCAAGCAAGCTTGGGTCAATTCGGGGGCGAAGTGCTGAGCCAGGGTCGGCAGTCCCGATTTGCCAAAGTTCTTCAACGCCCAACGCAACGTTGTGTGCGTGAGAGACGCGCTGGCCGCAGCCACTCCTGCGGCCTCCTGCAAGCTTCTGGGCCTTCCCTCAGCTCTTATACGACACCTAAATGCTTCAGCTCTGCCTGCGTTGATCTCGCAGACTCCAAACGTGCAGCGAGGGAGGGAGTGAGTGAGTGAGTGGGAGAGTGAGTGTGCGAGTAAATGAGTGGCTGAGTAGGTGAGTGGCTGAGTAGGTGAGTGGGCGAGTGAGTGAGTGACAACTTGCTTTCGCAACTGGTACGTCTTAAGTTCACATATTGTTGTGTGAAGGCTAGTCAAGCATAATGGGCATGTGTTCTTCTCTTGCTTGTACGCATTTCCTGTAAGGTCGTCTGTGTCGGGAGAATGAGTCTTCCGCTTCCAGTCACCGCATGGTCGCTGTGCATTGGAATGAGAGCGATTCTCAAATGATGTGCCACAATTTGTGGGGTCATGAAAGGCAACCCATGCTTTTTTGATAGATCAATTTATGTTCATCGAAGGATGTCTTGTTGAGAGCATGAATTTAAACAATGTCAGATGGAAAGCAACTCAAAAGTACTGCGCCTCGACCTAGCACTGAGTGGAATCTGCTGATGACGAAGTACATTCACAAGTGACCTTGTTTGTTTCGCTGACAAAGTCTGCGATATTTATATGGCGGTCACCCCCTCCCTGAGGAACCCAGAATAGCACAACCAAACCGCACCAAACACCAACGCTATGAGGAAGAGCTGTGGTTTTGTCATGTGTATTTGGTTTGACTTGGTTTCCTCTAGTGTAGGTTGCTTCTTGTTTTGCTTTCCTTTAGTTTGTTAGTTGATAGAAGTTCTTGAGGGAAAGACACGAACACCCAAAACTACTCGAGTAAACAAAAAAAGCTACCTCTGAAGAAAAGTGTTGGCTTGGCCAAAAGTCGTGATTGTTTTGTTTTCTCGAGGTGTTCTTGGTTTTTGGGGTTCCCTCAGTTGTTTGTTCTTTGAGTAAAAACAAACAACTCGCTGGTTGTTAGAGATATGTAACGGACAAACATGAAAACCGGAAAAGAAAAAAAACTTGAGCCAACCAAGAAACCAGATCGATTTTGCTGAAAGTGTTGGTTTGTTTGGTCACAACTAGCGCAATGCAAACCCAAAACGGAATTTGCTTTGCTCTAAACTTCGTTCTTATGACAAACAAGCGTTAAAGCACAGAGTTGTTTACATTTCTTTGAGGCACAGCAACAGAGGTAGTTACGGGGGGGGTGACATACAATGTGTATATCTATATATGTATATAAATATATACATACATACACCATGCGACCCTGTGAAACATCACCCCCACCCAAGGTCTGCAAACCACCGAAAAGGGACATCTCAGGACTGAACAGCTGATGTTTTAGTTTTGCTTTGAAAGTGTCAAGCCGACTCCGTCAAATCGTCCCGCCCCGCGTCGATGCCCGGCCTGGGCGGTTTCCTCCGGCAGGTCCCAGAACACTTGGCCCCCCACCTGGCCCACATCCAGGTCCTCATCCAGGAAGGAGGTGCCTGGACTGGGGGTCCGACGGCGTGTGTGCAGTTTTGCTTCTCGAAGGAACCCCTTTTTGGGTTGCTTTAGAAGCTAAGGGACGCCAAAAGGACACCATCCAAAAATGTAGGTCTCCTTTTTTGACACATACCCACATACTCCTGGAAAGGTGAAGAATGATATGGACGAGGACAAACGATAGTTTACCAGGGCCATGGTGGCATTGCATGCTTGGCTTTGAAAGGGAAGCCCAAATGACACCAACCATTTTAGGGAACCCTATCTTGAGAAGCGCCCATTTCTAGAGGCGTATCTGTTCGATTTTTTCGGGAGCTCTCCTGGCATCACAGAAAGTGACCCTAACACCCCCCCCATGTCGGTGGGTGAGAGGATCCACTAGGCAAAATTATGTGAAACCCTTTGCCTTTGAACCCAACAAGGTAAATCACCACAAGCAAATGGAGAGGGCCAACCACAAACGCAAAAACACAGAGTGAGTTTGTCGTCAAACAAGCAAACAAGAACATAAGATATGAGCATACCGAGAGCGAAGAACCAAGGGCCTGAACCTGTGCCATTTTGCATAGGCGCCTGATACGCTTGCGTTGGTGTCCAGCACAAGC
The DNA here is from genome assembly GCA_963377175.1 of Effrenium voratum. NCBI lineage: Eukaryota > Dinophyceae > Suessiales > Symbiodiniaceae > Effrenium > Effrenium voratum. The sequence continues at coordinate 305,301 of CAUJNA010000979.1, forward strand.
ACCTCCGCTGGGAAGGTTTGGCGGAAGGAGCTGGAAACTGCGTACCTCAGGAGAGTCGTTGTGACTGGGTAACATCTGGGTGTCTCAAATTAAGGCTTTTACTTCTATTGCGTTTGGCCGTTTACGAGGTAATCCCTACTCCAGCTTGAAATTGTAGGTTTCTTCGGTACAACCAATCTCAACTCTGCAATCAGCCACCACATCCGATGTGGGTGGTTGTCTACTTTCGAGTTTCTGCGTTCCGACTCACCGTAAGATTGCTTGCCAATTCCTAGTACCGTCCGTCGACTATAGGAAGTGTGGGAATCGTCCTTTGCCAGCCAATAGTATTCCCACTGAGAACAAGCGAGCAAACAGAGCTTGCTAACGTTTTTGCCCACCGCTATGCTCTTCTCCAAGAGTGGTGAACAAATATGCCAACCTGCAGCAAATGGCGAGGTAGGGTTGGTTTGTGTCAGAGCAGCAACGGTTTCGAGGGCTCAAACATGAGGTGGCTGGATTCCGGCACTATATCGTCTATATCTGCACCGGCATGTACGTGTCTCAATTTAACTTTTGCAGTGGGCGGTAAGGACGAACCAATAGCAACTGTCCCCGACCCGGTTGAGGAAAAATCCTACCACCGGTTGCTGACAGGAAGCTATGTCTCTTTTGTTCGCAGGAAAACCCATCCTTTGGAGGGATGAGGACATATCCATGAAAGTCATCTGAACTACGTACTACTATACCCAAGGCCTGAAACTGCATTTTTTCGCCGCTCACCAACGAATATGCACATCTGTGCTGCCCCAAGGCCCCTTACACACAACGAATAAACGAAGTGCGCAGGTGAGGTGAGCTTATCGGGTTGCTCCCATTCGACACGACAGCCATATGGCCACAAAGAAAGTTGGTCCCTGGGACAAAGGCTCAACTCTCATTTGAGCAACCGTTCAACCCTGTTCCACAGACTAAGCCATCGCTCATGGTCAAAGAAACAAGCTCCAGGCAGAAAACACTAGGAAGTGAGTCAGCCACCCGGAGCTTCTCTCGAGGCACAAAGGTGTCCTTTGCTTTCCCTTTGAAGCATCTCAGTCAAAGGAAAAGGGGCCTTAAAGGTGATATTTGTGTGTCTAACTGTTTAACTGTGTGTATGTATCTTTGTGGAGGGCACCCTTTTTGGGTGAGAAAGCCGAGGCAAATCCATATTTTTGCACATACCCAGTTGGAACCCTCCGACATCTCTGGGGGTATGCTCCTGACCGGGACCCGTGCAGCAGGATATGGCTGGAGTTGCCCTGTGGCACCTCGAGCTTCTGGAAAGGGCACCCGGAAGCTTGACTAGTACTTAGGTTCCCAAAGAACAAGCAGTTAGTACCTGGTTTCCTCTTTGGGTTTCCCACTTTCTTCTGGCTTAAATTAGTTTGGATCTTGGCATTTGTTTTAATAAAACAAACGCCACGATCCAAACTGTATTCCTAAGCCCAAAGTGAGCAGCAAAACAAGCACAACAACCCAACCGGCTGCGGAACTTTTTGGGGCCTCAAGAAGGGGCTGACCAGACCCGATGGCCGTGGGGAAAAAGGGGGCACTCTTTGCTTGTTAGTTAAAGGGACAACCCGTCAAAATAAGGAGAGCAAGGGCACCACTAAAAGTCTGGGAGTGTTTTTTCAAGGGCACTGTCGCAGCCTTGGGGAAAAACAATCGCGTTCCCCGAAGGGTGGTCTGACAGAAAAACCTAATGTTGCGTTGAGCTTTCAGGACTTTTTGGCCCAATGAAATCAACAACCGACCAAGGAAAGGGCTTTGTTGACCCATTTACAAGGGGGGAATTGCTTTTCATCTTCCCCCCTTAGAGGAAATCAAAGGACATTGAAAAGCCCTTGCGACAGGGGTCAAAAAGGCAATCCCCGAGCGGCAATGACAACTGAGAGGTTGAGAGCGCTTCTCGGAACCTTCCAAAGAAGAGCCAACCATCCAGCTTAACTTGCTTACAACCAGGGGCCATGGGGAACAAGAACACCTGTGTGCCTGTTGATGTCAAAACTGTTGGCGCAAATTGGTGCAAATGCCCAGTGTTTCATCTTCACACCGAGGTTGAGGAGGGCGTGGTTCTCACCAACCGGTAGGTCCCGTCCAGGGACAGCTTCAGATGCCAAAGCTGCGGCAGCTCCAAGACTTGAGCCACGAGGGCTGGCACCAATGGCACGGTGACCTCGTTCGCGTTGAAGACGGAGCTCACTGCTTGTAAGACGTCATGCCGCTAGTCTGCTAGACCGTGGAATTAAATCACACAAAGGCCCAACCTCTAGTGAAACAACAAGGGGAATGCACAGACACACAAACACGACAAGAACCACTGCGGCAAACAAGAAGTAACAGATACGCGCAAAGACATCAACCCACACAAAAACACAAACGCACTACACACACTTAGACCCCCAGGTCAGACCGAATGGGATAAACACGCATAGACTCCCAAGGGGCTATACGGTATACCAATCAAATTGAATGAGCATGTCGTGTGCCACGGCTCGAGTGCCAAGTCAAGCAGAAGAAACGAGTCTAGTCAAAATCGCATCCCTCTAGGTACTTCAGCGTTTCTGCAACTGAAGGTGCAAAGAGTGGCGTCCCCTCGAACACACACAATCACACACAGACACACAAACACACACACACACAGACACACAAACACACACACACACAGACACACACACACACACAGACACAGACACAGACACAGACACACAAGTCAAACATGAAGAGCACCATACATCCAGAGCAGCAACACACGTGCAACAACTACATTGAGGATGTGACTGATGTTTGTTTCTTTCAAAAGGTGTGCCACCGTTTTTGCGAGTTAGGCATGTTTGCGCGGCAACAGTCCAAATCAGAGGTTCAACATATTATTTACTTGGTCTAGTTACCTAGCAATCACGGCAAATGTCTTCCGCAGATCTAGGGAAGTGCATGAAACTAGGCACCCGTCGGGTCGGAATCAGCATGAAGCCAACTTGCTTTTCAAGTAAACAAGGACGCACCCTTTGAGTCCTTTGAGCAGCTTTAAAAGGCCTAAGATTGTCCAAGGACGCCTAAAAACAATCTGTTGTTTGGATCCGCCTGTTTCCTCTACAACGGAAACAGTCAAACAGCCCACCCTGGCGTGACTCTTCCTGCCTCAGGCGGCACGGCCAGCGTCTGGGCGCCGGAGCCGTCGGCAGAGCCCAGGAACGCGGACTGGCCGGGACGTTGGTATCGAGGGGAACCCTTCAACAAACATGTGTCGTGCTTAAGCTTCGAGAAGGGGTGCGCAAAATTGCACAAAGGTCGCTAAACATGGTGTACGGTGTGCCATACTATGGGTTTGCTCAAAATAGTGGACCCCCTGCATGATCCCGCCAGCATGGGACTTGGTGCGCACGCTGCTTTCTCGAAAGGAATTGTTTCGTCACGCTCCCTGTTGGTTGGTGGAAGGGTAACCCGGCAAATTAGCAGAAAGCACTTTACAAGGGTTCCCCCGAAAGAAATGTCCTCTGCAAATGAGGGTTTCGGTTGCATGTTGACCTGCAGAGGTGCAACTGTTCAAAAACATGACTCCTGCATCAGCACTTTGCTTTGTGCCGCAAATGAAGTTGAGCAGGGTGACACTCATTGAGGCGCCCAGCTCGGCTTTCGACCCAACAAGGGGACTGAGTTTGCTACCACAACTCACCGACAGTAGACTATAGACGAGTACCCAGGCAATTTGAAAAGCCCATGGGACACTATTCAAACCTCTTTGTTGAGGGGATCCTTGACTTTTAGGGGAATGATGCCCTGCTGCTTTGCCAGGTTGATAATATCAGGGCTCATTCATTTGGATCATGGGGATTGCTCTTCAACCCGTTCCCTTCGTGAATATTAAGTTGTGCTCCATCTAGATGTTCAACCAGGAAACCCGTCATGGTGCAGAAACCGAGCAAGAGGCATCAGAGTCCTCTTGATCTCTTTTGGAGGGTTCTAAAACCGCCAGGCAAACCAACATCGTCAAAGTAGGGAACCCTGAAGTGAGTGGCTTCTTTCCACTTTTTCAAAGATGCTACCCTCAAAATGAGACATTGGCGGAGGTATTCTTACCAAGGCCAAACGAAGAAACACGGAGTGGTATCCCAAAGTGCTCCCGAGGCTGCCAAAAACTTTGGGACCTACCCCTGAGCGTGGTCTCCCATTGGACCCATAATCCGCCGACGCCAGTCGAGCGTGTAGATGGCAGTCCGCAACTTGGGCTTCCTTCGGAATCTCTTATCAAAGCCGAAGGCTTTTGGGACTGCTATTTGTTGGGCATGCTGTGCTAGGTGTCCAAAACCCTGTACTGTTTTTTGGGGTATTTGAGGGGGTTGCTAGTATCGGTTTTTGATGGTTGCTTTTGGGAAATATCGAAAAACCTTGGTTTTTTTGAACTTTTTTGTGGCTAGCCGGCTGCATTCCCAGCATTCCCCACATCTCTTTGATTTTCTGTGTTTGGTCAATGTTGCGTGTCTGAAAGTCTTAAAACCTTGAGCGCGAAGATTGGGTCTGTTCCTGTAAGCTGTGTGGTTGCATCCCTTGCATTTCCAGCATCCTCAGCATCTGGGACATGAAAAACAGGAAAGTGCCAAGAAGGCCTTGTTGTACTTACAAAAAAAGGGGATTGCTTTTATACCCTTTCGGGGGGTGGTTTAAAGAGTAGACCCTAGTGTTCTTCTCCAGTGCTGACTCCAGATTGATCAGCCCCAGTTTATTAATAGGGGACTGTTCACTGGCGTCGGCGGATCGCGTAGCGAGTTCAATAAACGTCCAGGTACTTGGACTTTACGTGGGATGAACTGTGACCACTCGGCCCCCTCCGTCATCTGGATCCACCAATCAGCCTCGGAGAGGTAAGCCTCAAAGCCCTGCACCTACCAGGATTGTCTCAAACAGTTGCGCTCTCCCAAGTTGTTGTTGCTGCTAGCCAAACGTATCCAACGGGTCTCGCCCATTTTGAGACCCCACAAATTTGCTGGGACTTTGTTTTGGGGTAGCCTGGGAACAGCTAGTTGTCTCAACTGTTGCCAAATATTAGGCAACGGGCAAAGCTGCCCAGTAAACGGGTCACATCTAAATTCAAGATTCCATCGGATATCAACATGTCAGATGCGAATGTCACTCTGTGGTAACAGTCCTTTTCATTTCTTGCTTCCCGACCAAATCTGGTAAACCTCACAATGTAAAATGATGCACGCTGATGCAAGGTTCATGGGACCAATGGGAACCAACAAATTCGGATGCATCTCGCAAGCCCCAAACCAACGTAGCTCTTTAGCCTAGATCGGGTTCTTTGGATGCTCCCCGGACCCCACAGACCGGTCGATTTGATTTGATTGATTGATTGATTGATTGGATTGGATTGATTTGATTGATTGATTGATTGATTGATTGATTTGATTCATTTGATTGATTTGATTGATTTGATTTGATTTGATTTGATTTGATTTGATTTGATTTGATTTGATTTGATTTGATTTGATTTGATTGATTGATTGATTGATTGATTGATTGATTGATTGATTGATTGATTGATTGATTGATTGATTGATTGATTAACCTCTTGGGGCAACTTTGGAGCCCCTTGAAGGAACAGGGAAACCAAGCCTTGTTCAGGGTATCGTTCGCAAAACCAGGTGTTCCGTCGTGTAAGTACCTTTTGCGCTCGGGGAACTTTGAGTAGGGGGTATCCTGAGGCCAAGCACACGTGAAAACACATTACACCATGGTTGAAACATGTAGGTTCTTCTTCAAAGGGGTCATGGCTTGCCCAACCCTGCAGGGTAGTCACCAAGTTCCCATTTTCCATGCTGGGATTGTCTAGAACACCAAAATCCACCAGGGTAACAGTAAAAATCGAAAGTAAGGGCCGTGACTTGAAAACAAGCAGGGACAAATATCCTTCCGCCAATACTCATGGAAGCTGACAGATGGTTTTTCAAAATCCCGGCAGGTGCATTTGTTTGTTGCTTGAGTTCTCATTCCAGGTTTGAAAAAGACAGAAGCCCTAAAATCCCTAAAACAGATAGACGGCTCGATTTGCGCAGCTTTCTTTGCAATCCCAAGCGCCCTGGTCCGGTGGAGCATGGCAACAGCGGGGAGGCTTGACTTGTGCCCCCTATCCGCGATTGCTCGGAAAAACCCGAACGTCAGATTCGGTCGAATGGCTGTGGTCGCAAGCCAGGCTGTCCTTTGCTTGTTTTGCGGGCTGCACACAACTAAGTCCAAGATGAACAGCACCCTCTCGATCATCTCAACTCTGTTCCACACCTCAAGTCCCAAACACATCTAATTCCAGCACTTGCCAGCAACTTGCTTCCATATATTGCAGGGCAGAACACATCCTTTTGTTCCCCATTACTAAATTTGCCCCCCCCTTTAATTGCAAGGAAACCGAGAGAAAACACACCAAGCGGAAAGCAAACCATGGCCGCTAGAACATCTTGGCCCCCTATATATATATATATGTCCCTGTACCCATCACCCAACTTGAAGCTCAAAGGTGGTGCTTCAAGCCACAAAGAAGGTAAAACATGGTGAACCCTGAAAATGACACCACCCGAAGTCCCATCGTTCCAGCGCCTGAGAGGTGTCTCCCGCCACGACCTGCCACTGCAGAGTGCCCCCCAACTCGTCCTCGTCCAGGTCCTCAATTCAGGTGACCCGAACCAGCGATTGGCTCCTGCAAAAAAAGACTGGAGCCCCCTAAAATTGACTGATTTCCATGGGATATGGAAACCGGCCCTTTTGGCGTTCAATGTAAATTTGTAGAGGACAAACTCAAAATGCCAACCTGGGAACCAGGGTGCCAGGAGAAAGTGTTTATTCCTCAGTGCACTGGTTGACTAAACCCTGAAACCCTAAGATGGAAGTGAACCAATCAGATTGTGAAGATCTGTCAATCAAACCTGACTTGGGAATGCGTTAATCAGACTTGGACCCCTACCAACGGAAAGACACACGCAGATGGCTTCTGTATAGCACTTGGGGACAGCAAAATGAAAGCCACTGCTGCTTGCGGGGGCTGATTGCATGCCAAATTATGTCCAATCAAATTTGGTGTATGTCATGTGTCCAGCTATCGGCATTCAGTCAGCACATCCTCAATAAAACAATCAGCAGGTTCCTGCTTGGGAATACAAGGGAAACCACACACATCTTCACACCTTGCCTTCCAAGAACACTTACCTTGCATCGTAGTCGATTCGGACACAAACCCGGCCCAAGTCCATTCCTGGTCCGTGAAGTTGGCCAACAGCCCCACGAAGGCGTCGCTGGTGGCCTGGATGGCTTGGATGTCTCAGCTTGAGCCCTCAAATCAAGGCAACCCGATCGGCGCAGCTAAAGGAAAAACACAAAAACTCGAGATCGTGTTGTAGAGGCTCGGACCAAGCCTGCTCTGGGAGATGGTTTTAAGATATTTGGAGGGAAAGCGAATAGAAACTGACCTGGAGATGGGCAAACATGGAGCAGATTTAAAGCCATGGAGAGATATTATCTGCTATTGATTTTCCGGGGAAATAACTGCCTCATACCATATACCTCCAAACATCATAACTGAAAACGATGCTAAATTGGACGTGTCTCAACATGGGCAACCCTGTTGTTGATGGCCAGAAGGGAAACCGACGGGCGCCAACCACCCGGAGCAGGGTGGGTCCACCCTTGTGTGGCGTGCGCATGGCATCCAAGTGTTGAATCACGTGACATGTCTAGTTGAATCGAGGGATATGGGTATGTTGGAAACCCAAAAATGATTGGTGTCCTTTTGGTTTCCCTTTAAACCAGCCCAAAAAGTCTTTCAAAAAAAACCGCAACATACGGTGACGCAAATTCAGAAATCTAAAATTAGCTGATTTGGCAAGGAAACCAGTAAAACCCTCGGGTCTGCACTATTCAAAGGGTGGCTGAACTGGCTGATCCTCAAAATAATGCAGTGGCGGCTGTAAGGGAAAACACTTCCAACAGTAGTTTGAGAACTCCCTCAAACCTTGACTTTGATGGACCCAGTCGATGTGGAGCTGTTGTTGGCTGACAGCACAAGTTGACCATGTTTAGGCTTTAACCCCAACAAACAAACATTCTTTTAGAGGGTGATATGCACTGAACAGTCTCCTAAAATGCCTGGTCTCCTCTTGGTTTCCATTTGAATACCAACCCAAAGAGGATCCGCCATTTTGAAAAACTCCCGAGGAAGCCATGGCCCAAGCACGGCCTGCCTGCGCCACGGGCGTCGTCTGCTCCGCCAGACTCGAGCGCGCGAAGACGGTGATGAAGCGGAAGATGCCCGGCGCTGTGTCTGCCGCTAACGGCGCCTGGAGCGAACCCAAACCGAAGCGGAAATGCCAAAACGAAATGCCAAAACGACACTCTGGGAGTCCTGAAGGATACAATAAATCAATAGTAATTCTAGTGGTTCTCCTAAGTGGTAAGTATAGTTGGAGTAACTATAGTGATTGCAGCAGCACGGTTAACACTAGCGATCGAACTATAGGAAGTGCCGTAATTAGTCCTCGGAAAAACTATAAGGGTTTGGACAGCCGTCAGAGAAGGATCTAGTTTGCAACACATGATTGTGGCCTTTTGTTAGAGGTTCCCCTTGTTTTTGGTTCCTCAACCATCTTATTGACCCAAATAGTTGTTCAGTAGCAGGGTAGGCTTCTAGACATAACTTTTTTATGGGTGTTGTGGACAGCTGGCATTTTGTGCGCCTTCCAAAGTCACTCAAACCAAGTACAACTCGGTATGTGGCGGGTATATATGGTCAAGGGTTCGCAAGTCCCCCCCCTCCTTTTCATGGTTCCCAGTCCTCCCCCCCCCTTTTTGGTGTGGTTGGGGTGTGGTTAGGGTTGGTTTGTGGTTGGTCTAAGACCACCCCTCCACCCCTCCCCCCCTCCCTGTGGTGGGGTTGTAGTGGTTTAGACTTCGTTTAGGGTTGATCTAGTTGTAGTGGTTTAGGATGGTTTAGGGTTGGTCTAGCGTGTTTTGTGTTGGCTTAAAATAATGGTTTAGGGTAAGTTTAGGGTTAGCTTGGGCGCAGAGCGTGCCGAGGTGTGGGTTCAGGGGGTGAAAGGGACCGCAGCAGCAGGGGGTTCTGCGGAGGGGGGGGGGGATACCATTGGGGGGCTGAGCGGGGACTGGGAACCCGGGACCATATATGCTGAAAGCAAATCAAGGTGCGTGACAAGGGCCCATGTCAGACAAGGGCCCATGACATTTAGTAAAGAAAGGAAAGGCCGTGCTTGCTTTTGCTTAACCCCCTTGACCATCCTTGTGCCTGTGCTCTGCTCAGGGTGCTGAATATGTTTGGCGCCATACTGCGCCATGGGCACTGCAATGACGCAGCCCTCATTGCGGCTACTTTCCACTTCCACGTTCACATCTATGACGTTGTCTTCTTTTTTGGCGTGTTTTGGGTGCACTCTTCTAGGATTGATGCATCTGCGCTGTAGGCTGTTCCCATTCACATGCCTCTTGGAAAATTCTAAAGAAAACCACACCTTGCCGCACTGCTAGTTCTCATGGGTCGGATGCGATTTGCAATTTTGTTCTGGGATTTACCGCCTTGGTGGCTTTCTTTAACCGCGGCTGCTCAAATCTGCTCAGCCTCACCACCGTCTCCATGTGGACAGGAACACATGTAACCCGGCCCAAGCGCGGATGAGGCTGCGACTTCTGGAAGGCCATCCCGGGTGATATGCACCATCCTCCGCTGATTACACGCTTGCAAGAGTCCAGAGAAGGCCTCATTCCATTCTTCCTGGACGCGTCCAACTTGTTCATCACCTTGCTTGACACACTGACTGCGAGCCAGTCATCATCCAGGAATTTGAGAGAATTTGTGATTAGACTTGTTCTTTGACTGCAGAGGTTGCTGTGGCCAGGCTTTCCATCCATGTCAGTAAGACAGCACGTCGCCTGCAATGCGCCCAGGCGTCCCGTGCTGCGGCTCATTCAGCACTGCGCTGGATAGGCTTGCGCGCTAGCGGCACATCACGCGCGTGGCATTGCGCATGTAGCGTGATTCTGTCTGTGCAGGTTGCTCTCACTCGCGCCCACAGGATCTGGAAACAAAGGGGGATCAGCTGTTGGGCCAGAAAGCCATCGTCATACATTTCGTTATGAATTCGGCAAAGGTGAGCTCACATTGGTTTGTTAAGTATTCCCCCCCCCCCCCCCCGCCCGCCGCTTTGGGCGAGCAGGGTCGTCCTTTGGCCCAACATTCCAACGGGCACCTACCCCAACTTTTCGCTTGCTTCAGCAACTTAAAGTTCACAAACTTGACCGTACAGCGCGGCCTCTGTAGAAGTATCCACTGGTTAAGAACTTGAGACTCTGAGCATCCAGACACCTCCCCCAAAATAATGCTGCCCGACAAACCAAAGTCTCTCATCCCAAAAGCCGCAGCTTTTCGAGCCACTCGCTCATTGAGCAGCAAGCATTTGCTGGCAGAGTTTTCCACCCTCTGTCATGCCATCTTTGTCGACCAATTCACAGAGCAAAGCTAAGAGGGATCTCAAGCACTTCCCGGACACTTGACTTTGTCAGAGTCACAGGTTCTCCACTGCGCAAAGTCCCAGCTAAGAAACTTTGTGTAGCATGGGCGTGTAGCCTGAAAGAAAAACATCACTGCCAATACAGTAAAACAATCTGCGAATTTCAGTGTCAATAGCTTTACATGCCCCAAATACCTGAGGGACCTGCTTAGAACAATTACAATATGTTTGTATATATATATATGCCTTAGAGTGCGAGTCACACTGGCCAAACCTTGGCAGATTCGTATGCAGCGGCTGGGCTGCATTGACCAATTCCCTCCAAAACCAACGGGCGTAACTACCGAAAATATCCTGGCCTCGTCGCCCCTTCCAAACTGCAAAAACAAACGTGACCGCATAATTACCCCACCAAAGAAGGTGATGGAACGTGCCTCCAACTGATGTCAACGTTCCACACCGCCCTACCACAAGAAACATCACTTAAAATTCGCTCGAAAATGTGATCGTTTCTGGGTTGGTGACACGAGCGCCCTCCTCCTTCCCAATGGTCTCACAATCATCGGTAGGCCACGGAAAGCCAACAGCCGCGGAAAGGGCAACAGCCGACACTTGGGCACCTTAGGTCACCAAAAAAACGCCCTTGATCCCTTGTGCAATCGATCTAAAGCTTTTTGTTTGCAACGCAAAACCCAGCAAAGCTGTGCCTTCTCTTTACATGTCAGGCTTGGTCAAATCAATGTCTGCGCGTGAGTTTCTTTGTCCTGTCAGATTTGACATTGAACACCGATCGATGATATGGGAATATTAGGGAACCCTTCGGGAGCGCCCAGTCACCGCCCCGCTCCGTCGCCTGAAAAGGCTCCGCGGACACGTCGCCAATCGCCTGGCGCTCATCCCCGGAGGCGTTCACGCTGAGGTACACGCGGTAGTCCTGGCAAAAGATACACATCCGCCCCCAAATCCACCTTCGCAGTCTCCACCCGCTGCTTTCTAGATGTTGAACAAATATACAAAGTTGCTCCAAGAACAACAAACTGATAGTCGTTTTTGGTCAGAGGTTGACGTCATGCTGCCCTGAAAACAGCTGGGAATCCGCCGACCCCATGCCCTCTCCCTCTTATCCGCCATCCATCGCGTCCATCCATCCAGCCCGCGCGGTGGACATGCGAGGCCGCCGCGCAGAGCACGATAATTGAAAATAGCAGTTCGAGCGTGAACTTTGCTTGTGCAACCCGCAGCTCTGTAGGATTGCATGCAACAGTGCAACCCGCAACCTTGCAAGGAAACAACGCAAAGCGTGCGAAGACGCAACTTGCACGTACAAGTTGCAGGCAACCCGCAACCAACGGTGCAACCCACAACCCTAAATAAAGGATTACAGCGCAACGTGCAAAGTGCAACCCTGAAGAATGCATGGCGCAACAGTGCGCGGCACGGTGGGGCAAGTCCGGTAGCCCAAGAGTCCCAAAACCCCTGAGGCTGTAAATGCGGCCGTCTGAGGAATTGATTTTGGCGGTTCCAGAAAAAGAGGAAAGCCTGCTATTTGAAGTTTTCGGAGGTGACATGTTTTGGGCCCGATCGGCGTCCCATGCCGCCAAAACAGGCTCCAATGCCCCGTGCTTGAGACGTGAACCCAGTCTTGAAGCTGGACTCGTCGGGAAGAAGAATGCTTACCTTGAGGGTCACTTTCCAGTGTTGGGTCAACTCAAACAAGTGCCTTCCCAGTTTCAAGGCCTTTCAAAACCTAGTTGCTATGGGGGTGGGGTCGTCTCTGGGGTCCCCGGGCCGGGCTCAGCTATCAGCGCTAACAACGCGCTTCTCATGGGTCGGGGTCTCCAAAAAACGATCAATTCATGTGTTTTTGACCAACTTGTTCAGCCAATGGTTCCTTCCGACACTCTTCCGCCCAAGAAGGTCGACCTGCATCCTTCAAATATCTTCAAATTTCGCAGGATTCCATGCACCTTCATGTCTCAGGGGAGAGGCGGATCCTCGAGAAGAGCTGACTAGTTCCCAAAAGCAGACTCTGGCATGCTTGCTGGGTTCCAAGTTGATACGCACCCGCGCAGTTCTACACATCGGGTGTCCTGAGCGTCGCTTTCCGTTTCAAGGGCCCCTCAAAAATGTTTTTCGCTACGGCGCTCCCCCCGACTTGGCTATTCGGCATACCAACAAAAACAAAAACAACGAAACAAGCGCTGGGAAATCTAGAAGGCTCACAACTGGTACCAAGAGTCCCACACCAATGATGTAACTGTGTGTACTCAACAATCCATCTCCTGGGTTGACAATTTGAACCGTGGCCCATCCATAGCCAGTCCCGTGTTTGTTTGACCTGTCCGTATCGGGTCCCTTTTTTGTGGTCAGCCGACCTCCACCTGCGTCCCATCCGACTCATTCCACAAGACGACGCCCCCGAGCTCCGACTCATCAAGGTCCTCGAGTCGACGAGTTGGGTGCGCTTTGGGTTGCGATATTTCTCCAAATGGTGGACCCCATTTGCGGTGGGTACTTTACAAAACCAAAAGGACTGCAAGCATCTTAAAGGATCCCTACTCTGAACAGAAACATGTGTAGTGTTGTTTTCTTAGCTTGCAGGGGAGTAAGAAGTTTCCACCTCCAAACTGACAAGAAGGAAAATCCGGACCCCATGAAAGCAACCTTTGCAGGTGAGGTCGTGACCCCACTTGCGAAGTCGCTTCCAAATAATGTTGCTGCTTGAGAGAAACGCAGAAGTCACTGGATAACTGGCCCTTTCTAGAGGCAACCACACTCAAACAACTCCTAAAAGGAGGTACGTTTAGTTCCGCAATATTACAAGAGAGCCGGGAAAGCTCTGTGATCTACCATGATTCGTGGTTGCAACATGTCGCAATCTCTAGAGAATCAACAGTAGCTACAGGGCTGACCCTTGCCACCCCCCACCCCACCCACCCACGCCGTTCCAAAGAAAACAATCCTGGACTTGCGCTTTTCTGGCCAATCCATTTCCCAAAAAAGCCAATCGATCCTTTATCCTTTTCGCTTCAATGTGAGCCATATTTATGCAAGGTTCTTAAAAGCTCAGCCTAGGTCCATTGGCCAAATCCTCGTAGGGGCACTTTGGGTTCTTAAAAACTCAACCTATTGTGTCCAGGTTCGTTGCGCAAATCCTCGTCCGGCCCCTGTTGCCAAAGTCACCCAAGTGGCAGGCTGAAGGGAAACTCCTGTGTCTGACTTTCACCCCCAGAACCATCAAAGTCAAGTGGTAGATCGAGAAAAAAAAAAAAAAAAAAAAAAAAAAAAAAAAAAAAAAAAAAAACACGAGTTTCTGGACCCCGAGAAACAGGCCAAAGTAATGACTCCAGTTGATAGTCCTTGTCCACGAAGACCAGGTTCTCCACCGAGGCGTTGGTGTCGTTCACCCACAGCGCCGACGGAAAACTTTGCTCCGCAAAGCGAGACCTCGAAACTTGAAGCTGGTGGGTTGTGGGTTCTTGGCCCATGGTCGCTTTCTTGGGCTGGTTATCCACTAGCACTGGATTTGTTTTAGGGCGGGCAACCACCCCGCGCAGAAAACGACAACAGGGTATTTCCCTTTGAGGCTTGCTCCAAACAGAATGCCCCGAAAGCTCCCGGCGCGCCTAGTGTACACTGCCAGGAAGGAGAAGGTGCCCTTGGGCGTATCCACTGGAAGGCTGAGGTTGAAGATACCTGGCAAGCTGGAAACACCATCCCCTTCCAAGGATCCTGAGAAACATGTTCCATGTTCACTCTTTTGGCTCAAATGTTGGGATCCAACCCCTCTCCGATCCCCGTCTCTTTCTTAGGAAACTGGGGGTGGCTCTGGTCGAAACTGGGTGTTGAGCAAGGCAAATGGAAACGTCAAAGAGCTTGAGGGAATGCGTGTTTGCTTGTTTCAAGTATCCTCCTCATGTGGCCTCATCTAAAGACAACCCCGTATGTCCTACCCAAACCCATTTAAGGGGAAAAACCATTTGAAAAGGCCTTCTTTGTCCGCAGAACATACAGGAATGCCCTTTGTAGGTGACAAAGCTTTGGATGCCCTTACTAGGCTTGCCACAGGACTCCCCAAAACTAACAAAGGGGGTCCATGACCAGTCCCTTCATAGAGACAAGGTCCTGCTAAATGCTGCAAAAACAGTGGGTTGCGCACAAAATTGGTATCTACGGGGTAAAACTCATCATGAGTAAAATAGGTTACGTTGCAGGGGTTCCTTAGCTCCCGAAAAGTTGGGGCAACCCTGACGAATTGAAAGCTACCCGGAGACCAACTGGATGAAGCTCCTTCAGTTTCCCATTTCAAGGCGGTTCACCTGGTGAGTTGACTAAGCAAAGTCAACAAACTTGTTGGCCTGGCTAAAATAGACATCTGCCAACGAAAAGCTCAAACATAACTGTAAGGCTCAGTCAAACCTGCGGACTGAAAAGTGATGTTTCACATGGCTTCTAGGGAGTGGACACGAGAGCTGAAAGGAAATAATTACAAGGCACAAACGAGGAAACCCTGAAGAAAAGGGCGCCAAGAAAAACTTAGGGGACAAATGAATCCCTGCCAGAAAGATGCAGAGCAATAGCACCTCGTTGAAACATGGAAAGATCCGAAACGAATTTCGCTACGGGCCCCTGGCACCGAGCAAAACCAGCGCCTGCATCCACCTCCCCCACCGGGGACCGGGATCCGATTCCTTTTGCTCCGGCCGCAAGGTACACAGCGGTGCGCCAGGCGCCTGCACCGGCAAGGGGGCACTTGATTTGTGAGTTGACGAGTTGACCTTCAGAGCTTGAACTAAATATTCTCTAAATGTAGCCTCAGAGCACCTTCACTTTCAACCAGGGCACCTTTCAATAAGGTATTAGCCAAAGGAAGTTTGATAAGAAGTTCCATGGTACCGTGCTCTTAACGAGGAACACATGCACTGCGAGTGCAAGAGCAAAGACAACGCTGGATGACGTGAGAACTGAGGAAGAAAACATGGCCCCGTGCACAAGAGCTACTATCTGGCTAGCTAGCCACGACAATAGCCAACCAGCTGGACTATGAACTCAACCAGCTGACTGGCTAATCAGCTAGCTAACCATCTAAGCGTAGCTGGCCAGTTAAGTAAGCGTAGCTGGCCAGCCAACTAGCCAACTCGCGGACAAGCAAATTGACTTGTTAACTTGCTGATTAGCTAGCTAGCTATCTGAGCTAGCTAGTGAGTTGCTGGACTGCACGTCCAAGCTGGCTAAGAACCCCACCACAACTCCGCACTTTACTCGTGCATTTTGGCTGGCCATGTTGTTTTGAGTTTCCCACTGGAAGGGCCACCCACGCGTTTGCTTTTAGGGTACGTATCATCTCTCATCTCTTGCCCAATTTGACCTGTGTGAAAGCGACCACCATGGATGAGCTCGCAAACAGACCCGTTTCTGACACGCTGCTCTGGCCTGTTGAGCTGACTGGCCAGAACTTTTGGGGGGCCTTAAACAAACATCCTGTCAACTGCATTGAGCTCTGCTATCACAATGGATTGCCACCCCAACATCAAGCTAAGTAAAAGAAGACCAGATGAAAAGGTGATCCCAACGGGGAAACAAGAGACACTGGCCTCAGTACCATGCTTTAACAACCTATATGCATGATCATTGAAGGACTTTCATTGTGGGTGGAATCGCCGGTTTTGTTGCCGGATCGGTGAGCTCTCTAAACAATGTGCAGATCTTGTCAACACGGACCTTCTCCCGTACATCAAAGCCCAAACAAGAAATCACAAGCACCCCTGCATAAGTTCATCAGTTTCAAAAACCTGGGAACACATCCTTCACCGGGCAGCCCTGTGGTGGAAATAGAAAGCTACCCAAAGACCGGGCACAACTAATGCTGGGCGTTCAATGCTCTGGAAAAATAACCTGACAAACTTGCCCCTCGCCCTCTGGTATCCGCTTAAGGAAACTGACAATTGGAGGCTGCTCCTTTTGCGGACCCTGCGAATGAAACTACGAAATCCCCGGAACAATGGTAGAATCATGTTCCTTGGTAAAGGTAGACCAAAGAAGGTCTAAATAAATTTCTACCAACTTGAGGTTTGTCGGCCTTCAAAGGTCAAAGGAGCAGCTCAATCTGATAAGAGGAGCTTACAACGGGGTTCCTGAAAGCTCCCTTAACTGTTGTGGACACAGCCCTGCCGTTCACTCCCTCAACTCTATTGTGTGGGGGACTGATTTGAGAAAAATGACCTAGCCATACACCCAAGCATGGAAATGATATCTACCAAATGGTCAATTTGTTTGAGCCTGGAACAGAGGCTGCGAAAATCCCTGGAAATGGATATCAAACCTGATCAATGGCTGTCCATGGAAGTTTGATATCTCCACCTGGGGTCCCTTCAGCCGGAGTCACCGAGTCGGTCGACTGCCCGTGAGCGCCTGTGCCCTCGAGCTGCCAGGCCACCTCGCCCCCGAGCTCAGCGGCGTCCAGGTCCAGGTCCGTGAAGGCCACGTTGCTGGCGCTGGACCACACGTCCTCAGCCGAAAACAAAACACACACCAGGTCCCGGTCCCGGGTAAAGTGGTAGATCAAAGCCAAAAGCAAGAAATCGCACTTTTAAAGAAGTGGGGTGCCTGGTTAGGAATTTTATGGCTGGGAACTTTGGGGTTGAACAACTATATGGGTTGGTACCTGTCCTTATTCGCCCGGGGACCCCCAGTAACCAATTTGTTGGTAGAAAGCCCAGATCCCTTGTCAACCATGGTCTGGCACTGATGTGCAGACGACTTCCCTAAGTGGCAGAATGACCGCTGTAAACCATGGACTAGCGATGATCATGCGAGGACTGCTAGACATGTGTTCAGTTTTATTGGGGTCCGGTTTCGGTCTTGAAGTCTTAGGAGGATTTCTAGCAAACCTTACTAGAGTGGTGCTTTTGCTGAAGCAATTTTTGCTTGCAAGTTATGTCATGTCTGACAAGTTTGGGGAGGGTTTGACGGTGACCTTGGGGGGCTTGCAAACTAGGAGTCGGAAGGTTTCATGAAAAAGGATCTGACGCGGAAGAGGCTGTTCCGAGGGTGGGTTGGGACCATCCCCATTGTGAAGTGCTATCAGAAGGACACAAATCTGTAGATGCCACCAACCTGTCGCGGGTTCAGGACACCCTGAACAGTCCTATCGAAAGGTCTCAGTTGATACCTTTGCGTCAGGATCCAAGCATGGGACGGGTTATAGGGACACCCTGTAGCCAAAACCATGTCAAGAATTGGCAGATATTGACGGGAAGGACAGCTTCCGCCCCTTCCCCCATTTATACCAAAACTGTCCCCCTCCGAGTTTCCTTCTGGCTCACTTGGGGGGAGAAAAAGGCTTCCGTCTCGGTAAAGGGACCACTTAGAGGAGGCACATTGCGCGTCCTTCTGCTGAAGCTTTTTTTGGGTGAACACGTGTGGGCTCCATGCCTCCAACAGGAAGCCATACGACCAGGGGTGCCGTTCCCACATGTTTTCCTAAAGGACAATCTGAGCATCTGCTTGAGTCCGTGGCTGTGCATAAGGTGGGACTTGCTGTAAGTGGCTGGCAATGGTGACACGAGAGAGTGCAAGGTCCTAGGGTATGCTGTCAACACAACCGCAGGTAATTTACCTTTCAAACGGCGAATTGGAGTAGGGGGGTATTGAACACTTGGCCAAGTCTGAAAAGTAACAACCCAGTCGGGGTCGACAAATGTGCCTGCAAATCATTGCATCTGGCGTGCTTTTTGGGATTGCCCCCAAACACATAGCCTGCAAATCTTCATGTCACCAAACCGACGCATGCTGTTTTCTTGGGAGCCGCCCCTCCCCCCCAAGCGGCTCCATGCCTGTTTCTTTTGGAGCTGCCGCTCCCAAAAGCACAGTTTTTGGGAGCACCTTTTGCACGTTGTTGGCTAAAGTCTCTTGGATCCGATTTGTTTTCTGATGAATCTGCCATCCTTCTTGTCAGAACGTGGCAACAACAAATAGGGACTCCTCCCCATCTTGTTTGCTTGGAACATTGTTTATAGATGTTATTTTCCCCAGACATGTCTTGGTTTGCGACCGACTTGGGACCCCAAGGCTCGTGTCTTGGGGATTTTGATGTTAGTTGTTGCGTGTTGGCGAATCGTAATTTGCCACCCTTCTGTGGGTCAGGAATTGGATGATGCTTCCATGCCCACGATGCTGGGGATGCGGGGGATGCGGACCCTGCATCACCAGCATTATCAGTATTGAAAATGGGGTGAAAAAGCGGCGGCACGGAATCGACCATTTTCTCGCAGTCGAAGCCCAGCACTCCAACGGTTTGGTTGATGAGCCTGAACAAGCAAAGAACTACTACTCAATCAGTTGGTTCAAGCAAGATCGCAACATTCAGCTGACTGAAAACACTCTTGCCTTCCAAAACCGGGCCAGACTTGGACCCTCGCAAAAAAGGCAAGCTTGTTGCTGATAAAGAAAATTGAAGAAAAACGACAACTGACAAAACTCAAAAGAAGCTCAGTCTCCCAGTGCTTCCATTTACCTGCAGCAAGGAACCAAGAAACCACCCTTTCACAGCATATCCTACAATCTTGTACTTTGATACACACAGGACACAAGTATAGAAGCACTTTACCTGGTTGTCTCCTATACTGATATCATGATGGCCTAAATGGGCTTTTTGGGCCAATACACGAATTACGACAATGATGTGTGGAAGGATTGGTCTCTTATAGCTCAGGGGCTCTAAATTGTTCTGCGTGTGAGAAACGTGCTCAGTTTGCACCAAGGACAATCATGTGTGTAGCATCCAAAAGGATCCCTCTACTCCGAACCGGGCTTCGATCGCAACAGTATAGTTTTAACCTTGGTTGCATTTTCTGTGGAGACACACACACACCCAAAAACAACCACCAGTGCCGCCGGTGTCCCTTTGTGGACTTTCGCCTGGAATGAAGTGCTGGTCAAGGCTCGCTGAGCTCTGCCGCTGTGGGTGTGCTCTGCTCCGCCAGCGAGGAAAAGGTGTAGACCTGACAACCGCGGTTTCCGGCCGTCGATTTTGGAATTCCATGAAAAAGGGAAACCGTAGCCAGGACCCGGACACCCCTGTTGGTTGAAGACACCAAACCCACCAACCCCACCAATGGATGTTTCTGGGTTTTGTTCTTGGGGGTTCCTTCGCAAGGTCAACATTGTAAGGTCAAGCGGAAGGTTTGCCTTCTTCCTCTGGAGCGTTTTCCAGGCTCAAGTCAGCCACAGGTTGTTGACTAGCTGCACCTTCTGGCGGTTGAGCTGTTCGCACCAAGCAGGCAAAATTTGTTGAGTGGCATAGTGCGAGTAGTGCATGGGGGAGGTGGGACCCCCACCCGGTTCTTCGTGTGAGTGGGATGCTTCCTTTGCACTTTTCGTGAGTGGGGGCGATCGCATTGTTTCACTCTACAAGCCGTTGGAGCAGGCACGCGTGGCGCTCATCCAGCGGAAAGGTGATGGCCTGGCATCCGAGCACATCGCAGATGTTAGTTAGCTGGGCCTCAACATTGTGGGGTGTCATTGACAGAGCTGTCCATGCGTTTCTGCATGCATCTTCCCCACTGTGGGGCGATTCAAGTGCTGACCGTTGTGTTGAACTGACTGACTGCGCACCGCTTGCTTGCGTGACTTTCCTTAAGGGATTTGATGTTGCTTGCAGGCGTACTGTCATTGAAAAAAACATGGACGTGCCGTTTCGCAGGGGGCTGCCTTTTCTGATAAGGCTGAAGCCTCATCTACTAAGTGCCGAAAGAGAGAAGAAGTTGGGAACGGAACGGATCACACCGATCCCTTGCCGGTGCCTGGCCGAGTGCGACCTCTGTTAGTTCGGTCAGTCAGATGGCAAGGGGGTCTGATGTCGAATTGCTTTTGAAGGCATGGCATGGGATCCTCTTTCAACTGCTGAAGGCAGGGGCTTTCACCCAGATAGAGGTCCTCGGAGGTCCTGCAAGGATTTTCGTTGCTACTCAACATGCCAGTTGCCTGGAGACAGGGGCTGCCTGGATTCCACACACCGCTTGGCTTCTGGAGCCCTGCGATTCTTGACCGGCGTTGTGTGTTTCTTGGTTTCTTCAACTATGCCTTCTGAGGTGCATTTGTGGCACGCAAGCGGCGTTTTTACATGTACCATGCCAATTTGTTTCTGCTGGCCGCAGGACAGGCGCTGAGGGTTGTCGCCGAGCATGCTTGTGCCATCCAGAATCAGGAAGGCGCTTGTGGGCCGTGTTTATTGCCAGTGCTTTTGATTGCGCACTGTGAAGCACTCGCCAGTGAGCATGGCAGAGTTGCTGAGCTGGCCAGATTGGCAGCCGCTGTTTTTCTGATGCTGCTCCGTCGCAAAGGCGTTCCCTCAGATGCAGTCGCCGCACACGTAGAGCAAAGTGTAAGAGCTTGCGGGCTCGCAGAGATCGAAGCGTGTTTGAAGAGCCCTTCAGATGCCACCCGGTGGAAGTTGCTGTGCGCGCTCAACTCTGCTAATGATGTCAGGCTCGTCACTGCTGAAGAGCTCAAGGCTGCCAGGAAAAAAAGCCAGTCGAAGGGCCGGCTGAACGAGTCGAAGATCCCTTGGTCGCCAATGATCCCTGGAGCAAGGCAAAAGAGAAAACTGCGCAGCAGCTGGACCTTGCTGACATGCAATTTGCCGGGGTCTTCAGATCTGAGGACACCGACATGCGCCGCAGTCACTTAGACCTGGTAAGCTTGGCGAGTTTAAGGTCTTGGTTGCAACCAGATGGAGCAAGTGTTTACTCGCAGTACACCGTAGGCTGCGCGCCCTTGTTCGGCTCGTCACCTTACGGGAACAAGGCGCGCCGAGTCTCTGTGGCGGAAAGTGCTAAAAGCCCCTGGCTTTCCGGACGGTTTGCTGCAGTGGATGCAGTATCAAGACCGCCACGTTGCGTACAGCAGCTTCATAAGCCCGTGTTCCTCCCTTGAGCAGCTTCTGTGGTTTCAGCGGCGCTTCAATGCCATCTGTCACGTGCTTCTTGCCAAGGACCGTCTGAAGTGCAAAAGGGATTTTGACGCTGATAGGGATGTTGACTGGAAAAAGGGGGGTCGACTTGTTTTTGCTCGGGCCAAGCCGCCCCTGGCGCCGCCCATACAGGCGCTGCGTTCTTCAGACGGCGAATGGGTCGCTGAGCCTAACCAACTTGCTACGCTGACGGCCGAGCCTTGCCAGCCCAGTGTGTCAGATGCCACCCATCACATGGGAAATGTGGAAAAGCGCCCTTGCAAGCATGCCGGCGCATTCCGCCATTGGGCCATGCGGCTGGCGCAAACATGAACTGGGGCTTCTCCCCAAACATGTTGTGACACCATTGCTTGAAATCTGGCAGGAAATGGAGGCAAGGCAGATGTAGCGCTCATAGCAAAAGTCTGCTCGCCAAGCACCGCTAGAGGCTGTCGCCCAGTGACAGTGTTTTCAATGCTTGTAGGTTGTGGGCGCGCATCAGGGCTCGGCAGCTTCAGCCTTGGCTTGAGCAGGTTGTGCCTGCCGTGTGGCTTCTTGGCCGGTAGGGATGCAAACGAGTACATCTTTGACTTAGCTTGCCAACTTGAACTTGCCCACCAGTACCTTGCTGAGAGTGACCGGGATGCGCCGTGCGGCATCAAGGTTTTTAACCACCTTCCTCGCCAGGCGGTTTGGCGCATCTTGTTGCAGCTTGGAGTGCCTGCCAGGTTTGTCGCTACTTGGCGTGCCAACCTTAGCCGACTCGAGCGACGCATCCGCATTTCTGGAACGTTATCTCATGCCATCACGTCATGCACTGGATATCCCGAGGGCTGCCCGCTCTCGCCCGTTGCCATGTTGTGCGTTGCAATACTTTGGCAGCAACAAGCTAGCAAGGTCTTCAATCGCAGTTGCCACTTTTGCCTTTGGCCAGGTTACGCAGGTGCTAGATGACCGCGAACTTGGGGCGCATGTCGCATACACGTGCCAGACACGCAATGCTACTGTGAAAGCACGAGTTTGTGCCGCCAATTCCATGCTTGAAAGCGCTAAAGAGGCGGGGTTCACTTTTGCACAGCGACTAGGAATGCTTAAGCGGGCTGCTTGGCCAAAGGCCTTACATTGTTGCCACGTGACTCCACTTGGAGCTGGGCATGTCCGTAAGCTGAGCACAGCCGCCGCCCAGTTTCTCGGACTTGGAAGTGCTGGGTCCATCCCGTATCTTGCCTTGGGTGTTCCCGTGCCCCCTACGTGCCATCAGGCGTTTGCCCTTGCGTGGGCTCGCATTCACAACTTCTGGAGGTGGAGACATTCCGGGTTGTTTGATCCAGGGCTCTTTAGGGACCTCTGGTTTGCTAGCCAAGTTAGGGAGGCTGCTGGCCTGATTTCCCTGTTTCACGGGGCTTTGTTGGAGTGCAACCTCACTCTCGATGAACACACTGTCCTTTACACCGATGTTGGTTCGTTCCAATTGCGGCATTTGCCGCTTGCGCAGCTTTGCCTTCTTGCCAAAAGAGGGTGGCATGGCCTGCAAGCAGGCCCAATTGCTCAGAGGAAGTTCCTTTCGGGGCTGCGGCGAGTTGACAGTGAACTTGTACGGTCCACACTTTGCAAGTTTAATGTTTCTGACCAGGGCCTTCTGCGCCAAGTCATTGTTGGGGCGTTCTACGGCCAAGCATCACAAAGCAAGTTTGACGCCGCTACTGATGCTATTTGCGCAACGTGCGGGGTAAAGAATGACCGGCTGCACCGGCTGACGTGTTGCCAAGACACTGCAAGTGCCCGCGATGACTTTGCAGATGTCGTTGCACGCATTCTCCACTTGCCCGAGCATGTGGTTGCGCACTTGCTGCCCAGAGAGAGTGAGTGCTTTAGCCGCTTCCTGGAGAGTCTCCAGACAGTGCCACAGCCGTTTTTCCGTAGCCGCCATGGTCCTTGGCGCAACACTGAGCCTTAAAATTGGTACACAGACGCCAGCGGCTTGCGCCCAACAAGCAGGTATCGTCTTGTAGCCTTCGCAGGGGTTAAGTTTTGCCCGACGCATGGTTGGACCGCATGCTTCCAGCAGGTGCTCACAGGCATCACTCAGACAGTTGACAGAGGCGAGCTTGAAGCAGTCGTTGAAGTCATCAGCAGAGTCTGGAGGTCTAATATTTTTCTGATTCAAGGTATGCATGTGACACAGTCAACCGCATTTTGCAGCACGGGTTTTGCGAAGAGGACGGTCTTAAACCTAACGCTGACTTGCGTCACCTTCTTGCTTGCCTGCTGCGTGGCAGAAATGGGGACGACGTTCAAGTGACTTGGGTCAAAGGGCACCGAGATTTCGCAGACGCCGACTCCTTCGAAGATGCAAGACATGTCGCAGGGAACTGTAGGGCTGACGCAGCTGCCCGGGAGGCCCACCACTTGTGGCCTGATGCAGTTGTCGCTGTTGCTGACAGGGGGTTTGATGGCGACCAGCGTCTTCTCGCGGACCTTGAAGGCCTTGCAAAGCTGCACCTTGCAGTTGGCAGGATGTCTGTCAAGCCGAAAGTCATGCACACTCTGAGTAAGCCACAGCCTGCTAACAGGCAGGTTTGTAGACTGCAGCGGGGTGCCGCTTCAGTTTACAGTGCTCAGTACACGTTTTGCTTGGCACTTTGTTCAGTTCCTCAGCAACTTGCGGTGGAACACTGAGGAAGCCTCTGGTGGACACGGCACGCCCATCATTTGGCTGGTCATTTGTTTTTTTGTTCTTCACACCTGACAAAGCATGCCTGGCGGACGCGAAGACAATTGGCGATGGCCCGCTTCGGCCCCCACAGTGAGGAGACAGTGCAATGTTTGCCACCTCGCCCTTGTCGAACTTAGTGCGACGGGCAGAGCGCTCGTCGCGGGACTTGAACGGGTTAAGCGGGCTAGACCTTGTGCGCCCCTCGACAAGTATGCTCACCATTGCTCACCTTGTCTTACCATTTCTGCTTTGTTCGGACTTTTGGAAGGCAGCCGAGCATTTTGCGCTTGAATGGTTTGGCCGCAATCCTGGATGGCAGTTGCGGCGGTTGCCTTACCGACCTTTTGTTTGCTCTGGTACTTTTCCTGAGAACCAGGCACGTAGCGCACGCCTTTTCCACGGCAGTACCTTCCAGCCGGCGAAGTTTGTTGAAGCTGGAATTTTTCCGGCGTGGCCCACTGGCCCCCTGGCGCGGTGGCTTCGCCGAGGCTGAGTCGCGACTTTTCGGGGGCTTGTTTCGGATTTTTTGTTTGTTTCGGGGCTGGTTCGGACCCCCTTGTGCTGAGGCCACCGCTCAGGCGGGCTTTGTGCTGGCTTTTTTGTTTTCACCGCTTAGTCGACTGAGCGGTCATGAGGACCATTGGAGAGCCGTTTTCCAGCCAAAGGCAAATCCGTTTATCACTTTATTCGAGTTTCGACCAAAAGCAAATCCGTGGTTGCTTTCGGCTCCCAAAGCGGGTCTGTGGGTCTGGTGGGGGTGGTTCAAAGGGGAGCCTCTAAAAGATGGTCAACCCCCAAGGATACAGATTCGGTCAACAGTATCCTTTGATTTGACTTTGCAGTTGCTTACAGGCAGCAATTGTCTACCTGGGTCTTTGTGCACCAGGATATATGGCAAGGTCTCGAATTGGGGAGTCTTTGCACGGTTGTAGGATCCATGATTTGCCTCGAAATGTACCCCAAACAGGTTTTTGAGCCATCGCGGGGATTTTCCTCCAAAACGACACCCTTGTTCAGGAACCCTGGCTCCAAAGCTTGTCGCCTGCACGTATCGCAGCGTGCTGAGCGGGATGTCCGCCGGTACTGTGGCAATGTCCGCCTCCGGGCCCTCGGTGGTCACGTGCTCACCCGGCCCGAAACCCGTGGAGCTGTTGGAGAGATAGACCTGGCGGATGCAGCTGTTGCTGCCGGGGGCGGTTGAAAAATGTGCCTTCTTTCCAGAACAAGAGCCATGGTTCAAAAGAATGGGAAACCCATGGTGAATCAAAACGCCAGCTTGCGAGGCCATGGCATGGCTTTGGACAACATGCATAGTCCCAAAGAAAACAAACCGGGTGAAGAAGCACCCGCCCAAAGAGCCCACTCACATTCATGGAGGTGTCCCAAAAAGAGGTGGCAAAAAACAAAGAAGAGGCACCCACCAACCAGCCAGCCAACCCACCAACCCACCAACCGCCCACCAGCCAACCAAGCAAGCAACCAAGCAACCATCAAAATAACCATCAAACCATCAACCCTCAAACCAACCACCAACTAACCAACCAACCAACCAACCAACCAACCAACCAGCCAGCCAGCCAGCCAGCCAGCCAGCCAGCCGACCGACCGACCGACCGACCGACCGACCGACCGACCGACTAACCGACCGACTAACCGACCGACCAACCAACAAACAATACCAACCTTCTCTAGGCAATTAGTCCCACAAGTAGTTTACACAGAAAAGGAACAAGTCGTGAGATGCGATTTCCTAAAAGAGGTTGCTGCTGTTGCTTCCCAAACGGAGGCTGCAAAGAAAGGAAAGGGCCGAAACCGAGCCCTGTGGGAACCAGCAGCGCGACAGGCTTGAGCCAGCTTCAATGCAAAGTTCTTACTAGTACTTTCCTATTGAACCACTTGGCCGTAGCCGGCTTTGACAGGGCGCGTGAGATTGTAGCTGACCTGACCTCCTGCCGAATGAAGCTCGACGAATTCGAGTGACTTTGATCATCTGCCAGAGGCTCGAAGCTACCCTCTTCAATTTTTCACATCCGATCAAACCCTGAAGTTGTATGCTTTCCGGGCAGCCCGTGAAATTTGCTGGGCAGCCACGGTCGACATTCAGTAGGTCCTCAACTGACATTGGATTTCTTGAATTGGCCCTTTACTCCCACAGCTTTGTGAAGGATGAAACCCATGTTGTCGCCTTTGCTACTGTATGATAACTATTGACCATTGCCCTGGGAACACACAGTTGGGAGCCCTTGGGTCCCAGCAAAAGAGGCCAAGAGGCGCCGCAATGCGTTGAACAGAGTCCAAAGGGTCGCGATCCCTTTTTGAGAAGCCGTGTCCACCTTGCCCATCAAAGAGATTCCATGTTTCAATTCTGGTCCACAACCTGGTACACCTGATATGTAGAATGATGCGATTTGAGAGGTGCAAATGCATTGTGTGTGTGCAGTTGTTGGAGATCCCATCGCCTGATACCCGCTGACGGCGGCATTGACCGTCCTGTTGGGCACCCAGGACACGTTGCCCGCCAGCTCCAGTGCGTCCAAATCCTGCCGGACGCCCAATGAGACAAACTTCTGGACCGATTGGACAAGTTTGAGTCAGAAAGGCAAACGCCGAAGTCCAAATCCCAGGCGTACTTCGAGTCCAGACTCTGGTTGGAGTGGCTGTTCAGGTCCAAAGACCTAATCTACTGTGAGGAGACGTGCCCGCCGCCAGGAAACAAAACCAAGCACCATAGAAAACAGAATGCTGGGTAGGGGAAGCTCTGGGAGGTTTGGCTATTCACTAAGAGCCAACCCCTCATGATTTCTTTTCCGGGGGGGAGGGGCTACACTTCCCCGATACATTACTTAGGGTGTGCGATGGTTGGCATGTACCATCCACTCCAAATACCCACTTGTTCTAGGGTGCTTCAACCTCTGTCTCAGAAAGGATGTATTTGCCATATGCAACCTGGAACGACCGGCTACGTGGAGTAGGGGATAGTCTAGAATGCCCCGCAAGGCTGTTATTTTTGGTGGAGCCCAGCTGGCACATTGTTCTAGTAAAAACACAACACACAATAGCTTCTCGATTTTCCTAGAAGTCAGCCTTTCAACTTGAAAGGTGAATGTATGAAGCTACCTCAGCCTGTGCAAACCAAAAACATGTTGTTCGTTGTATTTCGTGCACCTTAGGCTGTAAAGCGTTTCCAAGATTCCAGGAAGCCCCCGCCGCCGAACTTTTGGTGCACAAGAACCTATCCAAAGGCAGAGTTGTTGTCTTCCAAGTGTGCCAAACCATGCTTGTGGATAGGGTCACGTGGCTTCACCAAAATGCGATCGCTCACCAACCATAAGTCAGGAATCCCCAGAGACGTACATGGGCGAGCTCGTCTTGCACACGATTTGTAAGGGCCCTATGGGTTCGGTAACCACTGATCATGGTTCAACTATGGTTGAACTCATTGCCACCAAAGGGGCCATTTCAAATTGGAATTTCACGGGTGAATGCGTTTGGCTTCGCACAATCACCCTTTGAATGTTGCAAATAGTTACACAACTTTCCAACAATGCTGCACAAGCGTACGGTCTGAAATTGCTTATTCATGGGCCCCGTGCCCTGTAGATCTTCCTCCGTCATCAGCTGCGTGTCAAAGCTAAAAACCCCTCCAGGGTATCTTTCTTTGCGGACACCCCTGCGCTGTTTGAAGGAAACCTAAAGGGAACCCCTACCCCTTTTCGGGTCCCTTATTTTAAGACTCACCCACTGAACGCTGAAGAGGGCTGCCCCTTCCACCCAAACATAGTGACATGGAGGCCACCAGGGCCCCAAAAAGGGCCCTTGGGCACGCTGGGCGCGCCCGACACAATGGACAACCATCTGCATGTATCCCAGTATTCTGTAGTATTCTGTAGTATTCTGTAGTATTCATAGAGTTTCATCCGTGACGGGTGCCTGGCGTTGAGTTTGTCAAGTTGAGAGCCAATGTGCCAATGACCCTACCCTGCCCTGACCTGGTCCACGAAGGTGACATCTTCCGCCAATGCCCACGCGTCCCACAGCGCGGCCGCGGTGCCGGGGGTGGTCTGCTCTGTGAGAGCCGAGCGCGTGAACACTGCCTCAAGCTGCAAAAAGGTCTCTCACCAAGGACTGGGAAACTGCCCAACTTCGCAATCCCCAAACCTTCTAATCGTACTTACGTCTTACTTCGTCTAAAAATAAATCTATCATTTTCCGTTTAGACGGTTAATCTTTGCAGATGACTCAAAATGGCACAGAGAAACTAAAAAATCAAAGTTCGGCTTTGGGCAACTGAGGTGTGTTTCACTTTCCAGCCAAGCTATTTCAGTGGGTTCCCCAAATAGTAGCCCCATACGGAAACAAGTTGCCACAGCATAAGCAATGCGAGGCAGTCAAGGGCTGTTTGGGGCCGAAGCGAGCCTAGAACTTGACGGAGTGTTTGGGGCAGGGACTGCGTTGTTCAATTTCACGTCATGAACTTGCTTTTGCATGATCCAAAAACAAGCTGTTGATAATTTGACTTGCCAAGGCCGCTTTGGGAACGGAAACCAGCCTCTGTTTGGGGCCGGATTCCTACTAACTTATTTTGTGGGCCATGGTCATGGCTTCTGGGGGAGGACCTTTCCGATCGGTGTCTAAAGTTTCTACAAGGGTTTGAAGACCAGCCCTTCCAAATATGCTAGGCTTCCAAATCCTGGCTGCATCATCCCAATTGCTTACCCACGTGAAGGTGATCAACATCTGCATTCTCCCCATTGCAAATGTTCGCTTTGACTGCGCATCAAAACATGCAAAGCCGACCTCCGCCCGAGATCGGCCGCCCACTTCTGAGCTCGGCGCGACCTGTGTGAAGTCCTGGGTCGCGGTGTCCGGCAAGATATCCTGCAGTTGCAAGCAGTGAATGTTTGGGGTCGACCATTTTCAGCCAGAAGTTCCACGAAGCAAACTTGGAGGCTGTCTCATCTTTGGCCGATACAACAACTTGTCTAAAACTTATTCTGCAACCCAAAAGCTCAAAACTATACTGGAACTTGTGCTAACGTCTTTGTTGCATCCGGAAACAATATCCTCAGGTTGCAGCTTTTCCAGGTCCTTTCTTCCCCAACATTCCCTCGAACCAAAGGAAGAACCATAGGGAGCCCGCTAAGCAAGCCCTTGTGGGGGGGGGGGGGTACTTCCTTCGTTCCCTCACATATTGTGTATGATGATGGATGAGGTCTGTTGCCTCCAAAAGTCCACAGATTTGCAGAGTGGGTTTACCCACAAGAAAGCATCCCCCTCCTCTCTGAGGAATTTTGCCCGAGTTTCCACATCTTGCCACGAAGGACATGAAAAACAAACAAGAGAGGAAGTTCCTTTGTAAGTCATCCCACATCTTCCCCGCTTTGCTCCTCACCACCTCCCCTCTGTTCTTCCCTCTGAGTTTGGCACCTGATGGAAGATTAGATAAAGTAGCAATGGTCTTAAACATCTTCCCAGATCTGCTCCCATCCCCGCTTCAAATGCCTTGGCACAAGGGCGGAAGCAAACCAACTCTGGGTTCGGAGCGCCATGGGTAGTTTCCCCTTGGCGTTCTTTAAAACAGGGAACCATCAAACCAAAACCACGCGCCCTTTGTGAGGGTGACAAACCACAAGGACACCACCTGTTTGGGTTCCCAAACGGAGACAAGACCTCCAACAAGAGCCTCGCCGCCAAGAGCCAAGCGTGTTCGCGCCGAGCCACCGCTGAGGTCAACGCCTTCAAAGAGGCCACCTGCGACCTCTCAGCCCCCAAGAGGTACACCTCCAGGCCGGTGACCTGCGGAAGTTCGAAATGGGAGGCGCTTACTTTGGACACGCAGGTGAAAAAGCAACCAAGACAACAGGGATTTGGAGACATTGGAAAAGCCGGCTTTCCCGCAAGTAACCAACACAACAACAGGTATTGGAAGGTTTCTTTGCATGCTCCATAGCCATAGCTGTCGCTGTTGTGCACGAAGCCCATTTGTGTGTGTGTGTGTGTGTGGGCTAGACGTGGGGATCGTACCTTTTCAACAATATGTGGCGTTCGAACCAACAGAAATGAAGGGCTTGGGTTCAAATACTGTTTAGTTTGATTCCGATCCCTACAGTATGACTCACTTTGCCACTTTGAAGAGAATTCCGCAAGGGTATCACAGGAAGTGGCCCCATTTGCCGCAACCGGAACTACAATGAACAAGCCTCACTCCTTGCGATTTTGGGTCATTACTCCTTTCCATGGCTGGTCGTACCAGGCCTATGAAACAGGCTGAAGCCGAAAGCATGGCTAAAGATCAGTAAAGCGAGAAAGACTGAAACCAACACGCAGAGCTGAGTGAAAACCAAAAGGGAAACGTGGTTTCAGTAAAACTATCACAGAATGACCCCCCCCCAGCCCGCCCATGCTCAAGCCAAGGAACTCATTTGGGCTCCAAGAAGAGTTGTGGGAAATGCAGCCCCTTCCGCTGGGGATACTTTTGCTGTCCCAAGAACAAGCTCTACACCCACAATCCAGCTCGCTGAGTGGAACTTCCCCGCGAACGAGCAAGACATGGCTTATCTTTTGGAGGTGAAACATGGCATTGCTTCTTATTCTAGTTTCCAAAGATCTAGGGGGTCGTTTCCGGATTTCCCATCTTTGGGTTGGAAAAGCTCCCGATCTACTCCACCAATTCTGGGTACCTTCAGGCAGTGCCCGAGAACGGCCTGGGTATCACACAGACTTGTGAGAGGGGTCGAATTGGCTTGTGGGGCACCCAACAACTCGCCAAAAGCCCGCCTGGGCCAGGTCCTCCGGCAAGTTCCAGGTCACCTGGCCCCCCACCTCTTTGGCATCCAGGTCCAAGTCCGCGAAGCCCGTGCCTACAAAGCAGTGACCCCCTTCCCCCAACGCGGGGACTCCCATAACATGGGGTGCAAGGAAAACACCATTGGTACGTACCAGGGCGCACTTGGTTTAGTCCTTACTTACACCAAGGTTTGTCAAAACCGGTGATTAGTTTTTTGGAAATATCTAATGTACTCCTGCACAAGTGCTTACGTTCTGTAGCGGTTGTATAATGGTTGAACAATGCTAGGTGATTGACAACCCTCTAATTTGCAAAGCCGGCAGGAGCCCATCAACACAAAACTCCCATGTACAGGTGTCCATGGCTCATATTGGTTTCTCAGCGTGTGATGTCCGTTAATCATAGTGACATCTCTTTAAAGAAAAAAACACATTGCTGAAAGTAGGGATGTAAATCTGTACCTTCAAAATGAGATCGGAAAACCCAACGGAAACCAGAAAGTACGTTCTCAAACCAAAAATGAATGCAGAGAAAATAAACTTGATCCACCTTTACTTGCCCGGTCGTGGGGAAGAAAGGACTTGCCAATTTTGGCTGGTGAACTTTCGGCGAACTTAAGCAAAGAACTATTACCGATGCGCAACTGGCCCGTTTTGTGGCATATCGAGCCGCAGGATCCTTAAAGACAATCTAATTGAACTTGGGGAATCCCAAGCTAACAACCTCTTTCGGCACACTGTGCCAAGCTGTCAAAAGTAGGGTGAACCTTTGAAGTTCAAATCTGAATGTCCCCATGGACCCCCCCTTGCAATGTTAAGGGAGCCTACAAAGGGTCGGAAGCAACCTGCCAGAAGGTTAGGGGATTCTGCATTCACGGCTAAGTGGAGGTTCATTTGCCGCGGCGCTGGAGACGCTGGCATTGGTGTCCTCCAGCAACAGGCCCGTGGGCGTCGTCTGCTCGAAGAGGCTGGATCTGGCATACCTCAGCTCAGGGGAGGCCCGATTTGGTGTCAGGGAAGCCCACGGCCGCATTTGGGCCCAAACCCATACCTCCAAGTGGAATGCCTTCCTTTCGACAAAAATCCGGCCACCTGTTCACCCTGACGAGGGTGTGGTTCCCGTTTTCAGGGTACTTTTTCTGCTTCTAAAGGGATACCAAAGGAACAAACTCTCATTTTGAGATTTCCAGATCCTAAGTAGCCACAAACCCGCGTCTACCAGAA
>CAUJNA010000979.1:342500-377500 GCA_963377175.1 Effrenium voratum
CTAATAACGTTAAGCGGGGGGCACAGGCCCGTCGTGGATACCTGCGAGGCTTCGCTATGGCTGCCAGAGCGGCAGCGCTTCTTTGTGCGTCGTCTACGTCGCCCTGTAAAGAAAGGGCCCAAGCAAAAGAAAGGGCTATAGCGATGATGGCGCGGAAAAAAGAATGAGAAGAGGAAGAAGCCGTCCCGCAAAGGGGCCAAGAGCACGCACACCACGAGTCAACGGAAGAGGTAGAAGACGTCAAGCCACACTGCGGGAAGAAAGAGGAGAGCGCTGGCGAGAATACAGAAGAACACGAAGACAACGAGGCCATCCCTGCGCGGGCAAACAGGAGGAGGACCAGCGTGCGGATGACGACAAGCACAGAAAAGGGAACGGGAGGCAGGAGAAGCCATCCCTCCTCCCTAAACGGGCAAAGAGCAGGAAGACGGTCAACAGGCCTGGGCCCTTTCTTTTGCTTGTCCCTGTTCTTGCACTTCGCCCGCTTAGGGATGGCCTGCTCCCTTCTGGCTCTTCGACTTCGCGGAGGTCTTCTTCTTCTTCTTCTTCGAGGTTTAGGTCGGTTTGCGCTGCTTAGGGTTCTTGCCCTCGGAGACCCTTAAAACTGGTGTGCCCGTTTTTCTTTTTCTTGGTTGGGGTTTTGCCAGGAGACCCAACATGGAGCCTTTCTGTTTTCTTTTGGTTTCTCTTGCTCTGCTTCGTTTTCTGTTGGGGTCTTTGCCCCTTCGGGGGCGTGTGTGTGTGTGTGTGCGGAGCGTCAGATCCACCCCGACGCCACCCACAAATTTAATGAGTTTTTAGCAGGGGGCGCAGGCCCGTCATGGATACCTGTGCCAACGACGCTGTTCCACGGCGGGGGATGGGTAGTCTGATCAACTAATTACCTGCGCCTGCGCTGTGATACAAGGTCTATTTGGTCTCCCCCGTGAATTGCTGTTGCTTGTCTTTTCCCCTTTTAAAACCAATAGAGGAAAGCCATTGTTTCGCCGGCTCAAGCCGTTGCACTCGAAACTTACCCAACCGAACTCAAACCGACTCGAAGATTAGCACTCTCCCTCTGGAGTCTACGTGTGTGTGTGTGTGTGTTCGTGTGTGTGTGTGTGCGCGTGTGTTTCTGTGTGTGCGTGTGCGTCTGTGCATGTGGGTGTGTGTGTGTCTCTCTGTGCGTGTGCGTGTGTGCACGCGTGCGTGCGTGCGTGCGTGCGTGCGTGCGTGCGTGCGTGGGTGGGTGGGTGGGTGGGTGGGCGGGCGGGCGGGTGGGTGGGTGTGTGTGTGTGTCTGTCTGTCTGTCTGTCTGTCTGTCTGTCTGGCTGTGCTGTGCTGTGCTGTGCTGTGCTGTGCTGTGCTGTGCTGTGCTGTGCTGTGCTGTGCTGTGCTGTGCTGTGCTGTGTGTGTGTGTGTGTGCGTGGCGTGTGTGTGTGTGTGTGGTGTGTGCGCGCGCGTGTGTGTGTGTGTGTGCGCGCGTGCGTGCGTGCGTGCGTGCGTGCGTGCGTGGTGTGCGTGCGTGCTGCGTGCGTGCGGTGTGCGCGCGTGCGTGGTGTGTGTGTGTGTGTGGTGTGTGTGTGTGTGGTGTGTGTGTGTGTGTGCGTGTGTGCGATTGTGTGCGTGTGGGTCTGCGTCCGTGTCCGCGCGCGCATGCGTGCGTGCGTGCGTGCATGCGTGCGCGCGTGCGGGGCGGGCGGCGGGCGGGCGTGCGGGGCGTGCAAGCGTGCGTGCGTGCGTGTGTGGGAGTGTGTGTGTAGGTGCGTGTGTGCGTGCGTGCGTGTGCGTGTACGTGCGCGCGCGTGTGCCTGTGTGTGTGTGTGTGCGTGTGCGTGTGCGTGTGTGCCTGTGCGTGTGCGCGTGTGCGTGTGTGTGCGTTTGTGTGTGTGTGTGCGTTTGTGTGTGTGCCCCGTGCGTGCCTGCGTGCGTGCGTGCGCGCGTGCGTGCATGCGTGGGTGTGGCGTGTGTGCGTGCGTGCGGGCGGGCGGGCGTGGGTGGATGGGTGGGTGTGTGTGTGTGTGTGTCTGTCTGTCTGTCTGTCTGTCTGTCAGTCAGTCAGTCTGTCTGTCTGTCTGTCTGTCTGTGTGTTTGTGTGTGTGTTGTTGCGTGCTTGCGTGCGTGTGTGTGCGCGTGCGTCTACTTGCCTGTGTGTGTGCGCGTGCGTCTACTTGCCTGTGTGTGTGTGTCAGTGTGGTGTGTGTGTGTGTATCTCTGTGTGTCTCTGTGTCTGCGTCTCTCTCTGTGTGTGTGTGTGCGCCTGTGTGTGCGTCGCTGTGCGCACGTGCACGTGCATGTGTGCATGTGCGTTTGCTCGTGCATGTGCGCGCGCGCGTGTGTGTGTGTGTGGGTCTGTGTGTGTGTGGGTGTGTGTGTGTGTGCATGTTTGTTTGCGTTCGTTCGTTCGTTCGTTCGTTTGCTTGTTTGTGTGTTTGTTTGTTTATGTGTCTGTTTGTTGTTCGTTTGCCTGCTTGATTGCTTGCTTCCTTGCTCGCAGGCTGGTTTGTTTTGTTCGTTTGGTTGTTTGTTTGCTTGGTTGGTTGGCTGGTTGATTGATTGTTAGGTTTTTTTGGTTGGTTGGTTGGTTGTTTGTGTGTCTGTTAGTTTGATTGACTGAGTGATTGGTTGATTGATTGATTGATTGATGGATGCATTGGTCTGTGTTTGCTTGTGCTTGTTTGAGAGGCTAAGCACAGCTCTTATTCAAATCACCACGTCACAAATGAGAGTGGGCCGTTTGAAGGAAACGGCAAAGCCTGCGGATGAACCATCGAGGTTTGGTGTGCATGCAAGAAAATCACCTGCAAAATGCACGTTGGGGACATGTGCACAAACGACGCCAAGAAGCACGAACTGGCTCGCAACTCAACCGGGGGTGGTTGAAGGAGTTCCCACACCCGGAAAGACGGCAGAACCCCCACTCCTTGCGCCACACCCTGGATTTCCGAGAGCCCGTGCTTATGTGGCCTAACCGGGGCTGAAAAGGCAACATGTTTATCTTCCTTGCGGAAGAAGCTCTGGGCGTAGGTGGCCGAAGTCTGACTGAGAGCCCAAATACCATTTCCCAAACCATTAAGTACATCCATTTTCCCTCCAATTGAAGTTGGATTGACCACGACAATCTGAAGGAAATCAGATCCTTGCGGACCAGGATTGCTTGCTTCCCCAAAGCGCTGATTATAATTCACCTACCGAAAATGCACGAAGACCCCTATGAAAGCGCAACCTTAAGACGGCCCGACGAGCGCACACTTTGAACCCTAGTTTCCTCAATGAGTCAAGTTTACGGGCTCATTACGGAGCCAAAAGAACTGAGGATTCATTTAACTTTTCTTGGCCTTCGATTAGTATTCCCCAAAGGGGAGCCTTGAGGGTCTTTGTGGGGTGGGTCGCAGGGTCCATGACAAATGGCCCAAGTGGCCTTTCCTAAGACTAAATCTCGCATTTTCTTGAACATGACTATTGCGACCTGCAGGGAAAACCAAAGAGAAATCAAGCACCTGGGGTCCCAAACCTTGAGCAATCCGCAAGGGCAGTTTCTCTGTGGCTTTGCGCAACCGCCTGGCAACAACAACTGCTCGATCGCGCCTCGGGGGGCATGGGATAGACCGTGTCTGTGGCATCCACGGCTCCCAGCTGTGACCGACTCTCCGATTCGCCGGTCTGCCAGAAGATGCGTTGATGAATGGATGGATGGATGGATGGATGGATGGATGGATGGATGGATGGACGGGCTCGGGTTTTGTGCCGTATGTAGAGTGGCTATGTGTTGCAGCACCTATAAACTTAAAGAACACAGCAAACTACACGTAGTCTTGCCAACTGGATTTGTGGACAATTCCACAAATGTCTTGGTTAAACAGTCGTCATTGTGATTCAAATGGGTGGTCCAACCACTCAAACTCGTAGCACTGGGTGTGTCTCAACTAGACCACGGTTGGCCCGAAAGCAGAACATCGCAAGCGAGGTCGGCCCAACGCTGCAGGATGCGTTCTTTTTCCCTACACGAAGCATTCGTGAAGCAAGCGCGAGACAGCACCAGGCAAGGTGCTCTGCGCAAACTGGTCGGTGCAAGTTGGTCTGCGCAAGTTGCTCTACGCAAGTTGCACTGTGCAAGTTGCTCTGCGCAAGTTGCTCCGCGCAAGTTGCTCCGGCAAGTTGGTCCCTGCAAGTGGCTCCCTGCAAGTTGCTCTGTGCAAATTGCGCTCCCTGCAAGTTGCTCTGTGCAAGCTGCTCTGTGCAAGTTGCTCTGTGCAAGTTGCTCTGCGTAAGTTGCTCTGCGCAAGTTGCTCTAGGCAAGGCGCTCTGCGCAAACTGGTCGGTGCAAGTTGGTCTGCGCAAGTTGCTCTGTGCAACTTGCTCTGCGCAAGTTGCTCTGCGCAAGTTGCTTTAAAATGCAAGTTGCATCTTGCGACGCCCGCCCGCGGACCAGGGAGGAATCGAACCCGCGACCCGCCGGTTCCGGGAGCAGGCGCGCGAACCACGAGACAACTCCCGAGGACCAGTTCGAACAACAAAAGTCGCGAAAAACCTCGAGTTTTTGCACCTCCACCACGCCGATCCCCGCAGAGGGTTGCGCGAGCACCGCAGAAATCGCAAAAAACCTCGAGTTTTTGCACCTCGACCACGCCGATCCCCGCAGAGGGTCGCGCGAGCACCGCAGAAATCGCAAAAAACCATGGGTTTTTGCACCTCGACCACGCCGATCCCCGCAGAGGGTCGCGCGAGCACCGCAGAAATCGCAAAAAAAACCATGGGTTTTTGCACCTCGACCACGCCGATCCCCGCAGAGGGTCGCGCGAGCACCGCAGAAATCGCAAAAAACCATGGGTTTTTGCACCTCGACCACGCCGATCCCCGCAGAGGGTCGCGCGGGAACTTTAGAAATCGCAAAAAACCATGGGTTTTTGCACCTCGACCACGCCGATCCCCGCAGAGGGTCGATTTTCGTGTAGTGTCGTCGGCACTACCCCGCCGCCCTAAGAAGAGATTTTAACTCCTCGCAAGTCAATTGCACTTGACTCCTTGCACTTGCAACTTGCACTTGACTCCTTGCTTGTTTCAAGGAGTCATTGCAAGGAGTCATTGCAAGGAGTCATTGCAAGGAGTCATTGCAAGGAGTCATTGCAAGGAGTCATTGCAAGGAGTCATGAGAGCCATTGCAAGTTGCAAGGAGCCAAGTGCATGGAGTCAAGTGCAAGTCGCAAGTGCACGGAGTTAAGTGCAAGTTGCAAGTGCAAGGGCCAAGTGCAAAGGAGCCAAGTGCAAGGAGCCAAGTGCATGGAGTCAAGTGCAAGTTGCAAGTGCATGAGTCAAGTGCAAGTTGCAAGTGCAAGGAGTCAAGTGCAAGTTGCAAGTGCAAGGAGTCAAGTGCAAGTTGCAATCCTTGCCATGACTCCTTGCAATGACTCCTTGCAATGACTCCTTGCAATGACTCCTTGCAATGACTCCTTGCAATGACTCCTTGCAATGACTCCTTGCAATGACTCCTTGCAATGACTCCTTGCAATGACTCCTTGCAATGACTCCTTGCAATGACTCCTTGCAATGACTCCTTGCCATGACTCCTTGCAATGACTCCTTGCAATGACTCCTTGCAATGACTCCTTGCAATGACTCCTTGCCATGACTCCTTGCCATGACTCCTTGCAATGACTCCTTGCCATGACTCCTTGCAATGACTCCTTGCAATGACTCCTTGCAATGACTTTCATGATGATGATTCTTGCAATGACACCTTGTAATGACTCTCATGAGAACAACTCAAGTGAACCCAGCGGAAGAACCCTTCGCCATGCTTTCGGGAAAAATCGAGAATGCCCAAAGTTTCCCTTCAAATCTACCCAAATAAAGGTACCCTCAACACAAATGACACACCCATGTAACATGTCCACCGTGGGTTCATGTGGGGGATCTGCCGTAGGACCCTACGAGCTCAGAAGGCTAAGCAACAGGTTCTCCAGGACAATAACATCTTGAAACACTTTAATGACCCCCCCCCGGCCCAACAAATCATCTTCAATCCTGAACCCCTGCCTAAGAAAAGCAACGCAAGCAAACAAGCAAACACATCGCGAAGTTGAACCTGAACCCTTCCCCGCACCATTTCCGAATTCCGCCTGCCTCCAAGTAAACCACGAAACTCTGCACCTCCAAAGGGCGCCGAAGGCCGGGTAAGCTGGCAACGCATCCCGGAGGTGACCTCTTTTAACCGTGCGGCGAGTTGTCGATTCCCGGAGACGTAAGCCTTTTGACTTTCAACCAATCCCCTTGAGGAACTACGCTGACACCCCGAGAGGGTTTGGGACCCGGTCCCTTCTGGCCAAGGGGCTCTGAGAGGCAAACTACCAAACTTGCTTCCCACCTTTGATTTCCACACCCACCAAAATCAAGGTTTGTTAATCCGGGCTTCAAGAGTGTCTTTCACAAATCTTCCGAGTCCAGAAACTTTGGATTTGAGAAGCCAAGACGACCAGCCGCACCGCAAACGGCCGGAGAGGGAAAGTCTTAAAGGTCATTTTGGGTTGTGAAGGGAAAGGACCCCGTACCAAGTTCACTCTGGTTTTGACCGTGCCTGTTGGAGGGGAACTCGCTGAAACTTTCCAGCTTGCACCAGCCTCTCAAAACACTGATCCTTGGACTTTGCTCAAGGACATAGGACTAGATTCAACTGTTCCTGTGCAAAGTGCCACCCGTCTCTGAAACAAACAAGTTGAACAAACTGGGGGGTTGTTGCGCACGATTTTGGCCTGGCCTTTGGGGCACTGGGAGGGATCACGAGATAAACGCTATGGACTCAATAAAGAGCTATTTCGAAGCAACACCAAAGGGGAAACCAAGGAGTTGATCCGTTGCGAGTGAAACAGACGGGGGGGGGGGGGGGCTTCGTTTGCTCTTTCACCTGTGGGTATCTTGGCTATTGGTTGAATCGCTTTGGGCAAGAGAGGCTAATGATGTGCATTGGACCAAAACTGGGCTGGTCTGTAACCCATTACGCCCGTTAGCCGGAAGCTGCCATTTCCAAAGAGTCAAATCCGTTGCAGGTCAAACCAAATAGCAGCCAAGTATGGGGGCGGAAGGGTTTCTCGATGGACTGATGGATCATGCAAGAGCGACACGAGGTAAGAAGCTTTGTTTACTGAGTTTCTTCCCCCCAGAAGAACAAGGCTTTTTGAAATTGGTGCTGCTAAGAAGCAATGTCCGCGGAAGCGAGCAAATGGGAGCCATCAGGTTGCCGTCAAGCTTCCAACAGGGTGCCACTAGGGGAGCCTTTCACATCGAGACTATGCGGACCAGCACCCCCCCCCTTTCGGCTGGTATTGAAAGGGAAACTTAAACCAACACGAAGCCGTCTCCATTTTAGGTGAGCGATTCCTACTTTGAGAAACTCGCATTTGGCATTTTCTCCCCCCCTAAGCCTTGAGGTCTTTGGGGGCGTCGGGTCCCCTTTCCGATGCGAACCATGCCCAGACCTGCCATGGGCAAAACAGAGGCGCCCCTTTGTTGACACTTAGCCTCTCCTCGCACTTGTTTGGTGTACTTGATGTTCGAGGAAGCCTCAACTTGTTCGCGTGGGTCATTTATTGATTTCAAAGCGAACCCGAAGCAGGGTTTAAATATTTTATTGATTATTATCTTTTGTTGATCTTAATCATTGGGTTTAAATAAAGGGACACCCACCGGAAAAAAAATAAGAGGGGGGACAACCGCCAAACCGTTGGCTGAAAATGCGACTCTCGTTCGGTCCGAATCGATGGCCCGCCTGGGCCAAGTCCCCGACTGAGAGCTCCCAGGTAACGTTGCCCCCGAGTTCAAAAGCGTCCAGGTCCTTCGCGGCAGCTGATGTAGATATTTTCTTGAATAATTAATGCAACCCCCCCCCCCGTCGGACAGAACCGCTATCATATAACAAATCCTTTCCGAAGCCCCTTGGAACCTGGTATGTCAGCAAATAACCGCGTTCTAAGCAATCAAAAAGTCCAGACATACCAGAAACTGAAGAAACGGCTAACAGTTGAGTAAACCCATTTGGGCCGGATTTTTTGTTTCGGAGGGCACCGATTGTTGGGTCTTCGAAGGGAACCCACAGAAAGACCGCCCAAAACCAGCCCGAGGAGCTCCTCAAACTCCAAACCCATCAGTGCTTCCAGGCAAGCCACTATATATAGGTAACCAGGATATCCATCGTGTAAAACCTATAGGTAACCTCTGTAAATATACATATATATATATATATATGATATGTATTATTCCTTCCAGTTTTCTCTGTGGGGCAAGAAGCCCTGGTTACCTGTAGTGGTAACTGGCATCCCTGGATTGGCATAGCTCTAACGAGCCCTGTGCTGATATCACGCCTGGTCCGTGAAGTTGGCCACAAGGGCCAACCCAGCATCGCTCAGGGCCTCGCGAAAACAGCGGTGTAGGCGAGGTTCCCAACTTTTCTTTCGCTTCCCTTTCCAAAAAGAGGATTCAGTTTCTTCACAATCATCAGATTCTAGGTTGCCAAAAGGACCTCTCATGCTGGGCTCTCCGTCTAAACTTACCGTGTTTCCTTTTAAAGAAGCATTTCCGCACATTAAACCGAATCCTCAGCTGGTCCCCCTGACATGCCTGGTTTGCCACACTGCGAATCAAATCTTGACCCTTGCTCAGAGAAAGCACCAAACAACTCAGCTAAACTGGGATAAATCCGGAGCACTATATAAATTAGTTGGAGGAATCCACTTAAGATGATTGAATCCCGCAGAAGTTGGTTGCCACTGCTGACTAGTCCTGAGAAAAATCAGAAAGGAAGGCCACATATACGTATGTTAGTATTAATTACATGTGGTGCAAGGATAAAATTGTGCATAATTGAACAATATTTTGTTTTTTTTAATAACACATTAGATGTTACACAGCTAAATGAAGTCATTAAACTAGTTCAAACCAAACACTGCATTTTAGACTACAGTATGGTCCTCGGCAGAAATCTGAAGTATTCAAACAAAGCAAAAGACAATCTCAAGTCAGGTTGCGGGAAGGTGGTTGTGCCTCTTTGGCCCAACCCTGGGGTACTCGACCTAGTAAACCTCAAAAAGATGTTCCACTCTGCCACCAGCATAGGAGACTCCGATTGAAATCCACATACTTTCAAAGGAGACCCCAGCGTCGGTCAAACAAACAACTTGGTGGTTGGAGCTTTCCAATCAAAGAGCATCCAAGACCTACCTAAAGAAGACCCCCCCAAATAGGCAAGAAAATAAATCGAAGGAAGTCGAAGGCCTGGGCCGTAGGGGTGCTCTGTTCCGCCAAGGCGGAGCGCCCGTAGACAGCCACAAAGGCGAAGGCACTGAGGGACGTGTTCTCAGCCAGCGCCTAACCCGGAGCCCGGCAAGCCAAGCTGAGAGTGGGTTTTGTCGATGAAATCTGCAAACAGTTGAACCAGAAGCAAAATAATATGCCTACATGGGCTTCCAACTAGATTTTCTGCCAAGAAACCCAAGGACTCCAAAGGACAGTATCAAGTAGAATCACAAATCGCCACGGTTCCGCGTGCTCAAGTCGGGATTGGTCCAACCTCGTTCCTTGTTCGAACCTCAGGATGTGTCAAAACTCGGAGCCTGACGGTTTGGCAACGTGACCTACCTGACACCTCAAATAAGGTCTGTGAAAGACACCGAGAAACAAGACAAATGGCAGCCCGCCAAAACACATAAGATTTGGGTTCGAGCGGGGCCGCGACAAAAACGGCGAGTGACGAATCGACTCAGGTCCACTCAGGTGCAGTGACAAGCAAAACGCGCAAAGATGCCCAGTGGTCAAGGCCCCAGAAGGCCACGCTGTTGCATAGTGGTGCAAAGACCAAGTGACTGGGGCTTGCTCTGGACCCCCACAAGTGGAAAAGGGACTCCCACTTACTCTCTGAAAGAGGGAGTCTCATTCAAACAAAAAGGTGGCTGAAAAGGCCCGTCTCACAAGCCCAACAAGCTGAGATCGCATCCTTGATCTTTGCTTCGCTGCACCGCTAGGCCATGGCTATGGAAAATGCAAACTTGTTGTTCGGTTTCTGGACCGAAGTGTGCCATCCCTGTGACTATTCTGTCACACCTGGAAGGGAAATCCCGTTGTGCTCCTAAAAAGCCCAATATTTCACAACCTTGTGTCAGGCTTATTGTTGTGTAGAATTTACCCCATACTCCAAATACAAACTGTTGAAGGTGCGATGTCAACAAGTAACAAACTACCTTGGTTTCCGGAAAATACCGAGAGCAAGTGGGTATTGGGAGTCGGGGCTAGTTTCAATTGCGAAGGACCTGTAAGTCTTCCGGGATGGGAAAGCAAACATCTGAATGCTCTTTGGCGTGGAATAAAGACACCTATTCCTTCCTTGGACGTGGGTTTATGGCAATGGACATCCTTGAGGACGAGGTCACAGCAAAAAGACACAAGGCGGTCAGACGCCCGCCCTCGCCAGCTCCAAATACTCTGACGAACAAAGGCGGTATTTACCTTGGAGAAAACCTGGAGTGTTTTATGATATACCCTTAGCACAACCCTGAAAACCTAGGAGGCAGTCCATTTTCCGTGCCTGGGATGCGCCATCCGTCGCGCCAACAAGGCTTCGGCCGTAGCCGGACGCGTTCTGGCTGAGATAAATCACGTAGTCCTAGCAAAGAATAGGAAAGAGAATGCAAACTTTCTTGGAGCTAAAATGACTGTACCTTTTTCTGGAAGGGATCCCTCTTGAGTTGTTCCACGTACCCCGGGGGAGACTGCTTGAAACCCAAGCAATGGGCGATTGTTCATTGTTATTAGGGTTCGTAAGCTTCCGGAAGTCTTGGGAAGTAGCCCCAGAGATTGCTTTGAGTAGCAAGCGGCAGGGTTTGCAGAGCTGTCTTAGGTTTCGCAAGCTGCAATATCGACTTGAAGCTCACTTCCTGAGTGGCTTCCTCCGACCCCCCCCTAGAAATTAGTCCACCTGCGTTGGTTACTTTCAATTGGACACCCTTTGGACACCCTTTGGACAGTTGAACTCAGAGCCATTTAGGTATGGCTCTTGCTTGGTCAAAGGATCCCCCAATCTCCAAATGGTTGAGGCCTCAAAAGCCGGTTCCCGATGGTTTTCGCTTCACATCGACACCAAAGAGGGCACCTCCACCTCAGTCGTACCGATCCGATCCGATCGCCTGCAGCTGGGCGAGGCTCTCAGCAGTCCACGACACCTCGCCGCCCAGCTCGCCTAGATCCAGG
Source organism: Effrenium voratum (assembly GCA_963377175.1). Classification (NCBI taxonomy): domain Eukaryota; class Dinophyceae; order Suessiales; family Symbiodiniaceae; genus Effrenium; species Effrenium voratum. The sequence goes on from CAUJNA010000979.1 coordinate 353,712, forward strand.
TCCTGCCAAACGTCAGCATCGTTTGTCTAGGGACCCCACAAAAGGGTCGATTCTCCGTAACCCGAGTTACCAAAATGACACAAATGTTCACCCACAGTTTGTGCGCGTGGACAAGGTCCAAAGGATACCTTTTGGCTAGTAACACCGCATGTTGTTTGTGGGGGTGGTACCCCTTAAGCAAAAGGAAACTCCAGATGCCTGGTGACTGTGCAAAAGAGCACCTTTGCAATGTGTGTTTTTTGCAGGGAACCCTGCAACCAAAAAGGGATTTAGAGGATGGACATCGCTGAGTCACTGGTCGATTCCCAGGAATGCCTATCCCTATGAATGCTACTACGGGGTTCTATGATTTCTATGTTAATCTGAAGGGGAGAAAGATCCGCGTGTAGTTCCCAACAAATGAATGGAACCATCCCAAAGAGGTCCGATTCCCAAGAGGAGACTCAGTTTCTGAAAATGGTTGTTTTGGCTGGTTCCATGCAAATCTGCGCAATATCAAAATCATGGCTCCCTATTTTTTCTTCGGTGTCCTTTGGGTTCCCATTGAAACCAACCCCCAAAAAGTAACCAGAAACATGTTTCCGCCGTTTTCCACACCCTATTGAACCAAACAAGGGAAGAGTGGGCCCTAGGCTCCCCAATATATCCCATACGGGTCTGTCTCAATCCCTGTGACACCAAAAAGGGATATGCATATTGTTACGTCGTTGCTCGAAAGGGGCATCTCTTGGTACCACAGAAACTCCCGGAAATCTAAGCCCCAGCAAACCGCATTTGCTCTCCCCAGCGCCACTGGGCTCTCTCTGCCAGGGGCTTTGTGCAGTTTTCCAGGATGTTCTCAAGGCTGCGCTGGGGATACTTGGGGTCATCTGCCAAAATAGGGGGCCCACAAATGTCGGTGTCCCTTCAAACAACCCCAAAAGGAAACCATCAAAAACACACATAACCCAAATGGGTATCTGTGCTTTGGGACATATTTTGTTCACAGCGTCGTTGCAAAAAACGAGAACTTCAAAAGTGGAACAGCTTATAGTTTCGAGAGCAGGCCTTTGATGTCCTTTGATGTTCTATCAAAATTGGGGGTGTCCTACAATGCAGGGCCCGTTTGACCTTGAAAGCGAATATCAGGGGAAGGGTGTCATTTGACCATTGAAAGGATGCCAATTCCTCTGCAATTCCTTTGATTGGAAACTGCCATCAGCAGGTCTGTGGGTTTGTCTCAAAACAGGCAATCGAAACCAAAAGGCGAGGGCTGAATTCAGGGTATCCCCTCACAACTGGACATCCAAGTTAAAGAGCCAAAAGGGCGGCAAATGTCTGCGCCGATTTTTGGGAAAGTCCCAAACTCTAACTAACCATCATCAGCTTTGACAGAGACACCTGGTTCATCTGTTGCTGCAAGATGTAACGGGCTTCCAGACTTCGGGTGACGTAGAAAAAGGGGACCTGGTTGGTAGTTGGACCACCGCCCACAACCGCCCGTGGGACGAACTCCATTTTTTTGGTGTTTTTGTGTTTGAACTCATTTTTTCCGTTTTTTTGGGTGTGGTTGAGAAGGGGGGGGTGGGGTGGGGGGGAGATGATTACGTCACTTCTTTGAGTTTGCTTGACAAGAACTTCTTTATTTCCTGTTTCTGTGGGGTGTGTGGCGTTCTTTGTTAGTGTGCTGAGCTGTCTTGTTTTGCTTTAGCTTCTTGTGCCCAAGCCATGGTGTCAGAAGACGTTCGTCTAGCGTTTGCCCTCATCATCTTGCTGCGTTTGGCTGGCGTCTCGCACTGCTTCTCCACACACTCGGTGCTCGGTCCTTTCTTCACTGTCTGGCTGCCTTACTTGGACTCTTTTCTGGACGTCGCATCCCAACCAGCGGACCCCATCTCGTCCTTTGTGTCTGCTGTCATTGTATGCCCACATAGGTTTCCGCTTGACTTTTCGGTTTTAGGCGGCTTGTGGTCCACCTGGTGTGCATCCTGGAGTCGTCATCTGCTGCGCCCTTGCTCTGCTTCCATCGGCGTGGCCTCCGCTTGTTGGGTCTTGTCTCGTCGCTTGTCTGGCCTACGTCTCATGCCTGCGCAGCCAACCTCCCTCTTCGCCATGGCCCACTCCCCCTCGCCTGCGCACGCAGCTTTGGTGGCTTCTCCTGGTTCTCCCTCAGCTGCTGTTCCTCAGCTGCATTTGTTTGGTCGTGTTAGTGTTCTTTTTGGTTTACAGCTTTTGTTTGTATTTTTGGTTTGTTATCTTCTGTGTCGTTTGGCACGCGCTATCCAGAGTGGCCCGAGGTGGTGATGAGTCCTGGGAGTGTTGCGTCCCGGGCGGCGCCTGCTTGCTCAGTTCCGAGAGTTTCCGCTCGGCCCCGATCACCTCGCAGGCCGCGCTGTCTCGCGCTTCGGCCGGCACATGGCGCTTCGGGTTAGGGTGTTTTTTGGTGTGCCTGATACTTTTTGGGGTCGCTCTTCGTGTTTGCGTGGGATACAGGCTGCGGACAGCCCTTCATGTTTGACGCCTCGTCGCATGTCCAGCTATGTCAATGCGCTCTCTGAACAGGGGGCGGCTGCATTGTCTCCGGCCCGATCTACAGACTCCCCACACACGTGGGGCCTGAAGCGAGACTTTGTTGACAGTTAATCTTTTTGTTTGTTGCTGCGAGTCTGGCTGTTGCTGGGAACCAACCCTTTTTCACTGCTGCTATGCAATGTTTCAGGCTTTGCCCGCGGACAAGCGCGGGCTGCGTGGGAACTGCGAAAGGAGCCATTGAGTCCCATCAGCGTGCCTGCGAGTGATGAGATGCTTGGCTCAACTCTGGGGTGGTTTTTGCTGGCTTTGTTGATTGAAATGTAGGAAAGGGATAGGGCTGCCACAAATGGTTTGCTCAAACTTGTTAAGGCATCTCGTAGCTTTTCCAGAGCGCACGAGGTCTGCAGAACTCTCGCCCGACATGTTTGCCAGCTCCATGGATGTGAACTGTGCTTTGCGGCCGGAGGCGGGGGAGCTCTTGCCCGACATGTTTGTTAGCTCCATGGATGTGAACTGTGCTTTGCAGCCGGAGGCGGGGGAGCTCTTGCCCGACATGTTTGCCAGCTCCATGGATGTGAACTGTGCCTTGCAGCCGGAGGCGGGGGAGCTCTTGCCCGACATGTTTGCCAGCTCCATGGATGTGAACTGTGCCTTGCAGCCGGAGGCGGGGGAGCTCTTGCCCGACATGTTTGCCAGCACCATGGATGTGAACTGTGCCTTGCAGCCGGAGGCGGGGGAGCTCTTGCCCGACATGTTTGCCAGCTCCACGGACGTGACCCGTGCTTCGAGCGGATGGCATGCTGGTGTGGCTTCCTGGTCGCAGCCCGATAGCGCAGACCACGATGCCAATGATGATGTTGACGATGATGCAGATGAGCCACGGCCCAGCAGTGCGCATTCTCGACCGCCTTTGTCAGAGACTCTCGGACAGGCAGTCAAAAAGCTGCCTCGGCGAGAAACGAAATATGGATGGTGTTCTGCCCACAGCCGTGCCTTGGAGATCAGGGTTGGGTACCGAGAGCTGTACAGTGGAAAGCCGGTATGTCGCTGCCCTTTGTTTAGGGAGACTCTTCCCAGTGGCAAAAGAGCCTGCTGGACGCAGCGTGCGTTTTTGGGTCAGCACGACGAGCTGCCATTGGCAATTCGGAACCAAGGCTTTGAAGCAAGACTAACGTTGGGCCTTGCCCCATGGCCCTCAAGCAAAGCGCGGGGAGAGTGTGTGAAAAAGTGGCACTTTCTGAGCAGTGCAGCGTGCGCATTGGAGCAGTGTGGCAAAGCTGTTTTCTGGCCTCAAGTAGAGCCCCTGACACAGTTAGCATGCAGATCAGCTCAGCACTGGTCTTGTTTCACGCTACGAAGTTGGCTGCTGTTCTCCGCGCGGCCATGGAGGACACGGGTGGCTCATGGACGCAGGATGTGTTGACGGCCATGCTTCGCCAAGTCCAAGAAGCCACCATGCGCTTGTTCGTGCTGTTTTGCCCGCACGAGACGGAGGATCTCACGATGTTCGGATTGTGATTCTGACATTGGAAAGTGTGTTGGAAGGGCTTCCACACTTGTGAGACCTGTGGTTCACGGCGCTCTCTTTGCCTGAAACTGCTACCTGCGTGCCTCCCCCAGCCTTCCAAGAGCTGGTGCTAGGATTGCACGGCGAAAGCATTCACGGGCCTTGCTCGCACTTGCTATGCAAGCTGGCATGGGCACAGAATTTTGTTTCCTTTCTGCGGCATTTATTTGAGGCTGAGTCCTCTACGGACGTCCTGTGCAGTTCTTCGCTCTTCGCGGCCCGCCGTTACATAACGTTATTGCAAATTATGCTGCGGCAGCAAGAGTTGTCATAGAGTTGGAGTTGTCCAAGAGCTGCCATGCTCGCGACGTATCAGGCAGTAAAAGACACACGCTCGCATAAGTTTGTTCCTGCATGGCCAGTCTTGGCGTTGGATGACAGTGCTCGCAGCCGTTTTGTCAGGGAGCAGCAAGGCAGTTCGTTGTATAGAAGCCATGAAGAGACCTGCAGCACGATTGCAGGGGAAGCTCGTGAAACGGCGCTCTTTATGCGGCTCCGTTTCGCACCGCTTGGAGCGATGCAAGATCCACGGCGCCAAGAAGGTCCGCCAGATGGCGGCCAGACTCAAAGTCCTAGAGGATGGAAGGCCCAATAACCACACCTTGCGCATTGAGCATAAGGTTCGCAAGTCACCGAAGACTACCGGGGACAAGTACGTGACCAAGGCGATGAAGACATACACCGGCAAGAACTTTGTTGACAGACAGCGATCCCCCGGAGATGTTCGCCTGCGGCTCCCCACGGATCGAGCTGTCGCAACTCCAGCTCAGGAGCAGGCGGCTGCGGACTGGCTGCTAGAACACGGGTGGGCTACCGAGCCCAGTGTTTGTGCTGAGTGCCACTCGGACAATGTCACTGAGCTGGTGTTCCCTGCGCATCGGAAAGCGCACTGGCGCTGCTGCAGCTGTGGCTACCGCATGTGGTTCCTGACGCGCACGATCTTTACTGGACTTCGGTGCGCTTTGTCCAGGGTCAAAGCTTTGCTCCTTGCGTGCGCCGGCTCCAGCCTGACCACACGCCCCAAAGTCGCTGATCTGGTCCAACAGACTTCAGTGGGTAAGACCACATGCATGCACTTTGTGCAGTGCTTGAGGCACATTGAAGCCACTGCTGGCGAGCAGATTTGCGCCTCGACCAAACTCTCCGGCAAGGTGGAAGTGGACGGCAGCTTCATCACCCAGTCAGCCAGCGCAACATCCACCACATAACAGAGATTGCGGAGCTTGAGGACAAGCGCAACAAGAAGGGCAAGAAGGTGGCAAAGGCCTACACAGCTCATCTTCTTGTTCTTGGTGCACAAGAGCGCGGGCATGCGCCCGTTCTGCATGTGCCAGCGCCAGTGCTGACTCCGGTCGGAGAGAGCCTCGGATGAAATAGTTCTCGCTGCCGTAAATGTCTAGCCAGTCCCCGGCAGGCGCCCGCCAACGGAAAGCCTCTTGCTTGTGCAGAGCTCCCATTTGCTGAACAAAGTGGAGAAAAAGCAACTTGCCGGCAGTGGACACCCGGGTGCGCTGGACTGACCTGTCAAGAGCAAATGTGTTGCGGTCCCCGTGTCATGTCCAGGACAGGATTGTGAAAGGCCGTTTCGCTGCCGTTGTGAGTTTTTCAGCAGAGCTGACTTTTCAAGAGGAAATCCGCCGACCCCTGCTCCTGAAAGGGGGAGGCGCACGGGAAGGGTGCTGCGGATGCGTTGCCACGATGATAGTTATCATCACCATTGGAGATGCAGAGGATGCTACGATGATAGTTGTCATCATCATCATCATCATCATCTGCAATCTTTTTCATATCATTATCATTATCATCATCATCATCATCATCATCATCAGCACCACCATCATCATCATCATCATCATGCGTGGACATGATTATCATGAGGACTGCTGGTGATGCTGATACGTAGTCGTCACCATGTCTTTGTATAGTATACATTTCAAGTGTGGCGTTAGAGCCCATTGGTGATGCAAAAGATGCGTGGACATGATTATCATGATGATGAGATTGGAGATGCAGAGGGTGCGTAGTCATCGTTATCATCATGGCTGTTGGTGATGCAGAGGATGCACGATGATGGTTCTCATCGATGACGAGAAGGGTGATGATGATGATGATGGGCGACGGCCATGATTATCATTATCATCATCATCATCATCAGCACCACCATCATCATCATCATCATGCAAGTGTGGCGTTAGAGCCCATTGGTGATGCAAAAGATGCGTGGACATGATTATCATGATGATGAGATTGGAGATGCAGAGGGTGCGTAGTCATCGTTATCATCATGACTGTTGGTGATGCAGAGGATGCACGATGATGGTTATCATCGATGACGATAAAGGGTGATGATGACGATGATGGGCGACGGCCATGATTAGAGCCGATTGGAGATGCAGAGGGTGCGTAGTCATCATTATCATCATGACTGTTGGTGATGCAGAGGATGCACGATGATGGTTATCATCGATGATGATCATGGTGATGATGACGATGATGGGCGACGGCTATGATGACGATCCATCATTATCATCATGACTGTTGGTGATGCAGAGGATGCACGATGATGGTGATCATCGATGATGATAACGGTGATGATGACGAGGATGGGCGACAGCTATGATGACGATCCTTATCTTGTTCATATACGATTCAAAAGTGCTGTTAGAGCCGATTGGAGATGCAGAGGATGCGTAGTCATCGTTATCATCATGACTGTTGGTGATGCAGAGGATGCACGATGATGGTTATCATCAATGAGGATGCACGATGATGGTTATCATCGATGATGACAACGGTGATGACGAGATTGGAGATGCAGAGGGTGCGTAGTCATGACTGTTGGTGATGCAGAGGATGCACGATGATGGTTATCATCGATGATGAGAACGGTGAAGATGACGATGATGGGCGACGGCTGTGATGATAATCCCATATACGATTCAAAAGTGCCGTTAGAGCCGATTGGAGATGCAGAGGATGCGTAGTCATCATTATCATCATGACTGTTGGTGATGCAGAGGATGCACGATGATGGTTATCATCGATGATGATAACGGTGATGATGAGATTGGAGATGCAGAGGGCGCGTAGTCATCATTATCATCATGACTATTGGTGATGCAGAGGATGCACGATGATGGCTATCATCGATGATGATAACGGTGATGATGACGGCTATGATGACGATCCTTATCTTTTTCATATACGATTCAAAAGTGCCGTTAGAGCCGGTTGGAGATGCAGAGGATGCGTAGTCGGAGAATCAAGAATGCGCCCATCCAACTGAAGGGGTCGGCGGCACTGGGCGGCAGCCCTTAAATTCATTAATCTGTTGCGGTCGTCATATCATGTCCAAAATGGTTTGTGAAGGGCAGTTTCGTCGCAGTTGCGAATTCTTTGTGCTGAACAGACTGGTCAAGAGCAAATGTGTTGCGGTCGCCATGTCATGTCCAGAAATGGTTTGTGCAGGACAGTTTCGTCGCAGTTGCGAATTCCCTGTGCTGAACAAACTGGTCAAGAGCGAATGTGTTGCGGTCGCCATGTCATGTTCGCGACTGGTTTGCCAAGAGCCGTTCACATGCATGCCCAAGGGTCGTTGTCAAGAGCCTGCGTGTTGCCTGCAACCAAAAAACCGACGAAAGTTTTGGGGAGTTAGCTTTTGGGTGACAACAGACTAACGACCCCTACCCCAGTCGGTTGTTGAAAAGAGAATACATCTTGCGGTTCCCAGGCAACATGCGGTCTTGCACATTGCACATGTGAGGGAACAATGTTTGTGCGCCGCGCGCACGTGTCAAGACAAGGAAGGGCACCAAGATCTTTGCTGACGGAAACCTTGCCTGGCAGAGCACGGCTAAAAAACTGAAGTTGCCATTTGCTTCTGTTTGCCACCAGCGTAAACAATTCACGCGCCCAGTCCATGGTGGATTGGCAGGCACTCAGTGCCTGGACAGGCAGTGGCGTGCGCTTAAGCATTTTCTCGGAGACCGTTTTCAGGTGACCTTCAAAAACATGGACACCGAGTTTTGGACCCAGCCGTTCGTGAGACCATGATGCAGTGGGTGTGGCGGCAGCACAACTTGCCGATGTCTCGGGGCGAGTTCTTGAAACAGCTGGTGTTGTTGCTGAAACAACAAAGCGCCTGAGAGACGACTGCTACGATAGCTGGAGGGGGCGAAAAAGGAGGTGCTCTGTTCCAGTTCCAACAGTCATGTCACCTGACTCCTCAGAAGCCGGTGTGTTGCCTGCAGCCGAAAAACCGACAAAGAGTTTTGGGGTATTAACCTTTGGGTGAAGAACAGACTAAGGACCCCTCGCCCCCGTCGGTTTTTGAAAAGAGAGTTCATCATGCGGTTCCCAGGCAACAATCGGTCTTGAACATGCCAGTATGTTGCCTGCAACCGAAAAACCGACAAAGAGCTTTGGGGTGTTAACCTTTGGGTGAAGAACAGACTAAGGACCCCTCGCCTCCGTCGGCTTTTGAAAAGAGAGTTCATCATGCGGTTCCCAGGCAACAATCGGTCTTGAACATGCCAGTATGTTGCCTGCAACCGAAAAACCGACAAAGAGCTTTGGGGTGTTAACCTTTGGGTGAAGAACAGACTAAGGACCCCTCGCCTCCGTCGGCTTTTGAAAAGAGAGTTCATCATGCGGTTCCCAGGCAACAATCGGTCTTGAACATGCCAGTATGTTGCCTGCAACCGAAAAACCGACAAAGAGCTTTGGGGTGTTAACCTTTGGGTGAAGAACAGACTAAGGACCCCTCGCCTCCGTCGGCTTTTGAAAAGAGTGTTCATCATGCGGTTCCCAGGCAACATGCGGTCTTGAACATGCAAAAATCCTTGACAAACGATAGTTGGGGGCTGGAAAAGAAAATGAGCTTCTGAAAGCAGCGTGCCAGTGGGATTTGGGAACGCAAGAAATTCCCCACTGTCTCGGCCATTTTACATAAGGGACAAAATCCTTGAAACACGATAGTTGGGGGCTTGAAAAATGAGCTTCTGAAAGCAGCGTGCCAGTGGGATTCGGGAACGCAAGAAATTCCCCACTGTCTCGGCGCATTTTACATGAGGGAAAGACGGGGCTTTCCTTTCCCCCCTGTAATCGCAGCTTCGACAAGGTGCTCCGAAACCAAAAAACGCACGATATTACGCGGGCTACTATGGGCGGTGTACCTAGTTGAGTTCAAGAGACCCCTTCGAAAAGAAAAAAACACGTTGGGACAAGTTTGGTGCCGTTGACTTACCATATTTTGCCAATAACACCGCCTATAACCTAAGAAGGACCACCCTGCACACTCCAAAAAACCGTCCTGGTCCAAGAAAACCAAACCTGCCACTGAGAAGTTGGTGTCGTTCACCTCCGCTGTGAAAGGGCTGGACTGCTCCGCCAGCAAAGACCTGCGGTTTCGAGATTGAATTGTCACCTTCCAACTAGGGCGTCCTTTTACATTAAAAATGTCGAACACACTCTTATCTTATGTCTTATCTATTCTGGTATGAAACAGGCCTGGTAATGATTAGAACTAAGTGGAAACCATCTATTTCCACCCCAAGTCGACCTAGAAGGATACCCGTGCTTCTTACCCCTTTCTCCCTATCAGGATTGCTGTGTTGCACATTTGAGGAAAATGACGAGAGCTTGTCCGGAAAAACCCAAACGGGTGGCTGACCTTCTGGAAGCACAGATTGGTGTCCTTGACAAGAACCAAACAGAAACGACTTCAATGTATCTTTAGACGACTGAAGTCAGACATTTCTGGACCCTTTACCACTTGATCCCGTTCTTGCACTCAACGCCCTACCAGAGAAGGATACCGAAACACGCAAGGATCATTGAGGCCTTCATGCATCAGTCTTGGGTGGGGACCAGTCTTCACAAACCAAACAAATGAATGCTCTTGTAACGTAGGACTCCCGAAAAAACACTTCGATTTGCCCGGGGCTCACAAAACATCCTAATATATACCTCCCAGTGGCAATACCTCCCAATCCTACCTTATAAGTAAGGCCCGCTGGACTAGAAGAACGGGTGGCCGGAAACCATGACACGTAGTGAGCGTGGCATGTGATGTCAAACGCGTGCGCGCGCGCCGCGTCAGGGCATCTGTGTTTTTATGTGGGTGTAGAACGCCGCAACTTTGTAGCTTCAGAGCTTTGGCTTCACACGGACAGCCGCAGCTTCTTGCGCAGTGTGGCTTATCAGCAGGTGTGACTATGAGCACTATACGCTACACATCCAACTCAAAAATGGCAAGGTGCTGCTCCCTCTCCAACATCTCGAGAGCCCACAAAGTGTAGTCGCGCGGCCGTTCCAAGGCCGCGCCGCAGGGGAAGGTCTTACTTGAAGGAGCTGATTGATAGCATCCTCTGCTGTCAGGCCGTGGGCCACAATGAGCTAGGCGCATAGCACTGCCGAGCTTCGACTGACGCCGCCAACGCAGCGCATCAAAACACAGATGCGCAACTCTCTGCGCAAATAGTCTCTGCAAGCTTGTTTCGCAAGACTTCGGTTCAAGTTTTTCTGGGCGAGCTCGCTCTCCGTGCAAGTGAATCTCTGCGAGTTGCTCCGTGCAAGTTTTGGCGTCTGGTGCAAGCCTCCCTGCGCACTTTCGCACTAAACACTTTTGACTTTTGAGCTGCGGGAGGGCGCTCGCGCTTACTGAAAGTCTTGTTTGGCTGTAAAACTTGCCGGGCCAGCGGGACGTCAAAAGCCCCGTCGATCCCGAGAGTCAGGCAAACCAATTTTACAAACTCCGAGCACAAAAAGCTCGCAAAACACTCCAATGTTTGCACATCGATTGCGCCAAACCCCGCAGCGCACAGATCAAAAAGCCGCAAACCACTCCTGTTACTGCATGTCGACCACGCCGATCCCCACGGACGGTCGCGCGCAACCAAACAAGTTGCAAAACACCCCAGTTCAAAAAGCACTGGCGTCCCTGCAATTTCATGACAGGCTCCCTTTGGAACCAACAGGAAACAATCGATAGAGAGAGCACATGCGCAAGTGGACGTTATGAGTTTGTGTCTACATGAAAGGACCCGAGAACACCAGCCCAGGTGGCAATCGGGACACAAAGAAAAAACACCAAACGCGGTGGACGGTATGCCAACTCATTTGGAGACGGGTCCCTCCTGGTGTACACGGCAAGCAAGCGGAAGTCGCCCAGCTGCGTGTCGACCGGAAGGTTGAGCCTAGTCTGGCCTGGAGTGATCTTGGGTTCTAGGTAAAAAGATGTTGCTAGCTTCTGTCACCTTGCCGGAGAGGGAATAATTAGTGCCAACTTTCACCCAACTGCAATGTTTTGCGGTGAGGCCTAATCCAAATATTGAATAACTTTCTTCAGCTGTATATCTAAACAGAAGCGTGTGTTCCTGACCAAATCGCCCTTTTTAAGTCAGGCGTCCTGTTCGGAGCGTCCCCTTTAAGCGAAATTGAAAGATAATGGCATTCAGTGTTCAGCGCCCGGTCTTCTATGTGCCTTGAATTGGTCACTCTGACGTCCTTTAAGGCCCAAAAGGCGTGGAAAGCTTTCCTGTTGGCTTGCCTCAAGGGGGGGGGAGAACTCCCAAAGTTGCCTCATGGCATTGTTGCATGGCCACAATCGCCCAGGGCCACTGAACAACTCCTGGAAAGCATTGAAGCAAGGGGCACCACCGGTCTGGGAAGAGTCCAGGGCCAAGTTGCCAAAGCTCAAGGCCAAAGGAGCTGAAGGTCACCCCAAGGTTAACAATGGTTTGTTCAAAAGAGCTTGGGGGCTTCGCTGCCCAAAGCATGTACCATTATGTTTGACTCGCTTGTTAAGCTTCATACCGGCTCTCACTATAAGCTCTGCCAATCCAGGAAGTAGGAAGTTCGTACTTCCTTGAGAGGTTGCACAGAGTGCTCTTCACACTGAAGGATTGGCCAATCCTGATCCATCATCCTTGGCGGGGAATGAAAACAAAGGGGGCCTTGATTCCTTTTCGATAATCCAAAGCAACTTCTTGGTATTCTCTCGCTTCCCTGTACAAACCAAAGGCACAAATAATGAAGATGTTCATCGTCTTGCGAATTACGCCTAGGTGTTTCGCCAAACTAGGGAGCCCTTCAGTCGGCTTCCTTGTCTCCCTTTGCATCCAATCAAAAAGAGGTTTCAACATCTTTAGGGACAAATCAGCGCCGGGAATTGTCAAGCGTTGGACCTCCGCCAATGTTTAAAGGCAACCAACATGAAAGCTAAAAAGGAGTCTGATTCACATTCCAGGATTTCTTCCTTGGATCACCGGGACCCGGTACACTCGGGGCGTGTTGTTGCCGCGCTCTTTGGGCTTTGAAGGGAAACCAAGGACAAATCCCCTATTTCACACCCAATAAACATTGCTCCGGGCTGGGTTTGTCTAACCCCAAAAGGGCGGTGTGACCCAACTAAACAAAGGGCACCAAACCCATCACCCCCAAGTGCTGTATGATTCTTGGAAAGGTCCCAAGCCGGCCAAGTCCAAGCCCTCCGCCTTCGGGCAAATCATGTGGCCTCAAAAGGCGCACCTCCTAGGACCCGGTCCCCTGATTTGCCTCAAAGGCAAAATGTCAGCGTCAAAAGGAAACCCCTGGGAATGAGGGCCTACTCCCACAACCTTCCCAAATTGGGCTTGTCATGCGTCAAAAACAGGAATCTGGTTGGTTCACATGCCCCCAAAAAGTACATTCAAAGGGAATCCGCAGACTTCACACTTGCAAGCATCACCGTTCGGCTAAACCCTTGGGCAACCCCCCCCCCCTCACCCCACCTGCGTCCACCTCCCCCACCAGGGATCGGCCACTGTCACCCGCGAGGTACACGGCGGTGCGCCACACGGCGCCTTTGCCGAAACAAACGCCATGGTCAAAATGAGTTACCAAGTCGAGCCAAGTCGAGCGGAGAAAAGTAGGCGCCGGGCCGGGTAGCATGTTTCAGCATGTTAAAACATTTACAAATATGTCGGTATACATATGTAGATATACTCCTGTAAGCCCCTTACACAACATATACGCTGGTACCCACACATGAAGGGGCATATATGGTTGGGACACGTGAGGGGCACGTAGTCATTCTTCTTGGCCCCATCCTCCTCCAACCAAACCAATTGCATCGCCACGTGAAGCCATGGCCCAATCCTCATGGTTGTCTAATATTCCTTCGACGGAGTCCATGAGCAGGCAAGCGCAACACTTCGAACGGTTGTTCTCAAAACTATGCCTTTGCCTTCCGACCCCCCGAGATGAAGCGACATCTCACCAGTCCATTGAATTATACCAGCGTAGACCCCAAACAGATTGCAAGGACACAATGACGCACTACGCAGGTCAAGCCAACAACAAATGTGCGCCTTCTTGAAAGGACCGCCCAAAATTGTATTCCTCTTGGAACACTCGTGTGCAGCTACAGTGAACACGCTTGTGCGCCAACAAGAAACACTTGGTGCGCCGACACGGGCTACAATGATGCGCCAACACACTCTTGTGCGGCGCCAACGAGAAACACTCTAGTGCGCCGACAGTGAACACCTTGTGCGCCGACAACGGACACCTTCGCGCGCCGACAATGGATACGCGCATGCAGGCGCGCAAGAGAACACGCTTGCGCGCAAGGAACGCTCTTGTGAGACACTAAGCAAAAAAGAGTTCTCTGCGCAACGCTTGGCGCGGCAGCATCTCAAAGGCGTCTATCCTGGAAAAGGCGCAAGCCATGACAGCTGTTGCTTCCCGGTACGTGTTGGGACACTAAGCACAAAATAGCATTAGCTCAGCTTCTGAAGGACTTGTGTCCCTGCAAAAGCCACAAAGCTGTTGCTCGGCTGGTCACATGAAGAAGACATGGCATCCTTCTCACGTCTCCGGCACGCAGCAACAAACAAACAAACACTAAGCACCTTGAGCGCCGCAAACGCTGCAAACCTTATTCATGTGCTAGCTTGGCCGGCACGCTGCGCACGCTCCAGCAAAAAACATTTGCGCGCCGGGAACACGATGACCCAACAATGGACACTTTTGCGCGCCGAAAGTGAACACTTTCATTTGCAAATGAACGCGCTTGCTTGTCAATCATGAGCACTTTTGTGCGCGAACAGTGTATGCGCCAACCACGGACACTTTTTATGCGCCGACAATGAATACGCTTATGAGCGACAAGGAACACTATTGCGCGCCGAGGGAACACTTGCGCGCGCCGACAACGGACATTTTTGCGCCGACAGTGGACACGCTTACGCACCAACAGTGAACACTTGTATGCAAGCTTATGCGCCAACAACGCGCAATTTTATGCGCCGACAATGGATACGCTTGTGCGGGAACAAAGAACACTCTTGTGCGGCGCCAACGAGAAACACTCTAGTGCGCCGACAGTGAACACCTTGTGCGCCGACAACGGACACCTTCGCGCGCCGACAATGGATACGCGCATGCAGGCGCGCAAGAGAACACGCTTGCGCGCAAGGAACGCTCTTGTGAGACACTAAGCAAAAAAAAGTTCTCTGCGCAACGCTTGGCGCGGCAGCATCTCGAAGGCGTCTATCCTGGAAAAGGCGCAAGCCATGACAGCTGTTGCTTCCCGGTACGTGTTGGGACACTAAGCACAAAATAGCATTAGCTCAGCTTCTGAAGGGCTTGTGTCCCTGCAAAAGCCACAAAGCTGTTGCTCGGCTGGTCACATGAAGAAGACATGGCATCCTCCTCACGTCTCCGGCACGCAGCAACAAACAAACAAACACTACGCACCTTGAGCGCCGCAAACGCTGCAAACCTTATTCATGTGCTAGCTTGGCCGGCACGCTGCGCACGCTCCAGCAAAAAATATATTTGCGCGCCGGGAACGCGATGACCCAACAATGGACACTTTTGAGCGCCGAAAGTGAACACTTTCATTTGCAAATGAACGCGCTTGCTTGTCAATCATGAGCACTTTTGTGCGCGAACAGTGTATGCGCCAACCACGGACACTTTTTATGCGCCGACAATGAATACGCTTATGAGCGACAAGGAACACTATTGCGCGCCGACGGTGAAGGTGCTTGTTCGCCAACAATGAAAACTTGTGTGGGCAGACACTGGATACGATGATGCGCCAAGGAGGAACACTCTTGCGCGGCGGCAGTGAACACGCTTAGCGGCTTGTGTGACACACAACTTGTGTGCCAACAGGGAACACTTGCGCGCGCCGACAACGGACATTTTTGTGCCGACAGTGGACACGCTTACGCACCAACAGTGAACACTTGTATGCAAGCTTATGCGCCAACAACGCGCAATTTTATGCGCCGACAATGGATACGCTTGTGCGGGAACAAAGAACACTCTTGTGGGCCGACGGCAGCCGCGCGTGTGCGAGCATGGCGAGCATGTGCTCAGCGGTCTGGCAGGACTGGGAGACAAATGAAGGCACGTGCTGGGAGACAAGTACATGCGCACACTGGCGAGCATGCGGCCCGGCGATCTGGCAGCACTGGGAGACAGACGAAGTCACATTTTGGAAGACAAGTATATGCGCACGCTGGCGAGCATGTGGCCCGGCGATCTGGCAGCACCGGGAGAGAGACGAAGGCGCATTTTGGAAGACAAGTAAATGCGTACACTGGCGAGCAGGCGGCCCGGCGATGGCAGCATGCGGCCCGTGCTTTTTAGAAGAGTGAGAACCTCAACAGTAACCTGTTTCGGGAAAACCCCTCATAGGGTAAATGGAACCTACCTAAAAAGAACTGACATTTGAGGCGGCTCCTAAATGAAGTGGCTTTGCTTTGTGGACAAGTATTTTGGGAGACCTTTTTTCAAAAGTTGCCGTAGGGGATGCCTTGTAGGGGCCAGCCCCACCCGCACGGGTCCGCCTGGGTTGGTCGCCTCGAGCTGCCAGGCCACCTCGCCCCCGATCTCAGAGGCGTCCAGGTCCAGGTCACTGAAGCCCACGCTGCTGGCGCTGGCCCACACGTCCTCGAAAGACAAAATATAACGCGCATAACAAGACACACACACACATGAGCTGCATAAACAAACAAACAAACAAAGAAAATCAGAGCCAAGCACACCAAACGAAGGAACGAGCGAACGAACGAGGGAACACGCAAACAAACAACCGATCGATCGATCGATCGATCTATCTGTCGATCAAGCAAGCAAGCAAGCAAGCAAGCAAGCAAGCAAGCAATCAATCAATCAATCAATCAAGCAAATCAATTCGAGTCGAGTCGAGTCGAGTCAAGTCAAGTCGGGTCAACCAACCAACCAACCAAGCAATCAACCAACCAATCAATCAATCGATCAGTCAGTCAGTCAGTCAGTCAGTCAGTCAGTCAGTCAGTCAGTCAGTCAGTCAGTCAGTCAGTCAGTCAGTCAGTCAGTCAGTCAGTGAGTCAGTCAGTGAGTCAGTCAGTCAGTCAGTCAGTCAGTCAGTCAGTCAGTCAGTCAGTCAATCAATCGTCAATCAAACAAACGGACAAACACAGACAGACAAAAAGCAAAGAAACACAGAACCAAAGGAACTCAGAAACAAAGAAACACCAACTGACAAGGAAACGACTAAAAAATGAAGTAATGAAACAACAAAACTTAAAACTTGGAGACAGACAAACAAACAAACAATCGAACGAACGAACAGACAGACAGACAGACCGACAAACAGACAGGCAGGCAAACAAACAAACAAACAAACAAACAAACAAACAAACAAACAAACAAACAAACAAACAAACACACCAACACAAACAAAGCAAGCAAATAACACAACAAATCAAATCAACATCAAAAAGAAACACAAACAAACAAACAACCAGCAAACAAACAAACAGGCAGGCAGACAGAGAGACAACCAAACAGGCAGACAAACAAATCACCCACATTATGAAATGGGGCCCCTGGAAAATTTGAGCTGCTACGAAACTGATGTCCCCTTTGATCTGCTTGCAGCGGGTATCCTCAAAGCGCATCATCAGTTTGTTTATTCAGATGGTTTTTCACCACTGCCGCGCTTTGCAAAAACTTGAGTAAGCAAACCGCACCATTGCCACCATTACAGGAGAGTTGCGTTGCCCATTTTAATTCTGACCTTGCGGGTCGGGATAACGAGAAGGTTGTCTTGTTCAAAAAATACGAACGAGAAGTATATAGACCAAAGCTGCAAAACCCGCAACTCTAACTGTCGGCATGATTCAAGTGAGGTTTGGGGCGCTTCAAGGCACGAACTCAGCAAGAAGGGAACGAGCCTACAAGGGAGGCACCACCCTCAGGCTAACTAAGGATCTTTGTTGAAGCCACCACAAGTTGTCTCTCTTGTTCAAACCTGAGTGCTTTGGGCCAGCGAAAGTTTGTTTTGGGCTTCTTTTGGACGCCAAATCCTCCTTTTGCTTCCTCGTTGAAATCCATTAGAGTGCTAAAATACGGCAACAATATGCGCATAAGATGACAGACAAATAGCCAAACTGCTGAGTGTTACACTTGGTGAACATCTGACATGTTGCCTACCACTGACAAGCTGGCAGGGCCAAACATTCTGCACCGCATTCCCATCCTCCAGTTTCTAAAGCCTGCAGTTGTTTCGTGGTCGATCCTAGCCAACACAGCAGTCCACAATCCTCGATGGTTTCTTGGGTGCTACACGCGCGATTGTCGCGCGCAGGCTGGAACCTACTTGGTAGCGCCTGTTTGGGTCCCGTGAGAAATCATCACCCCAAACACATGTCAACAGCAGGGACACTTTTGTGGGCGGTTGGGAGGAAGCATTCTCTGAAGGGAACATAAAATTATCATTCTCGCCTGTCGGTTGAAGAAAGGATGGCCGAAAGAAAGCACACATTAAAAGTTGAAAGGAATCCCAATCTTGACGCACTCCCTGAAATGGCAAAACTCAGCGATGCGAAAAGGAAGCAACCGCCAGTCACCGTCAGTGATTTCTTTAACTGGCTGCTCACCCACGCAATATGAATTAATGTGTCTGAAGCCATCACAAATCAATTTTTTGTGGATGGGGAGCAACTCGTTTTGACACACCTGTTTGCTAGTTCAGGGTTCCCTAATCAGAGTTCCTTGTATATCCACTCAAACATCGCTGCACTGAGAGGAAGCTAACAATAATTGACAAGCAAAGGTGATGCTTAAAACCACCAAACACGCGACATAAAAATTGTACCCATGCTAGTTCTGTGGGCAAATGGAACCCGAAAACAAAAACATGTGCAGGTCATACGACGCTCTTAGAGGAACTGACATGCTTAGAGTCCCCTATGTCATTCAACCAGCAAGGGATGTTCAAAGGTTGGGCCACCTTGCTGAACTGTGAAAGAGAAAGCCCATATGCAAATCCATGGTAAAAGGGAACAGACTTGCTTAATGTTTATTACATTTAGTTGCCCCACCTTCTATCTGGTCCCCGCGCGTTTCAAGCCAGTCCTGGATGCTGGCGCTTCCCGGCGTGGTTTGCTCCACCGAGGAAACTGCAAAGACTAGGACGTGGGAGAAGGCGCCGCGACTGGACACCAAGCGGGAAAAGTGTTTACAGAAAGGCAACCTGTTGCCCCATATTTTGGCTGTTTGTATATCACTATTTGGAAAAACAAAAACATCAAACCAGAATCCGCGCTGCGGTGAGGCGGAAGCAAACGTCCTTTTTCCTTATGACTAAGGGCGCCCTCCAGGGCCAGATGCGACACACCTGGACTGTTTCCTAGCGCATGAGACTATGAACTTTCACACCCGTCCTCAGGTGTGACGGCGGCAGCGCTTGGCTTCTGCTCAGCCTTGCGCCTTCTACGCCCCTCACGAATGGCCACCTTCTTCGCGATGGCCTCTTCAGTGGGGAGTAGCCCTTCTCATAACTGGGTCGGTACTGACCTTGGTGGCGTTTCCCTTGTCCGGGTCCATGATAGTCTCTGCGGATCACCGGGCGGTTGATCATCTCCGGAAACTGGATCCTCAGGGCATGCGACACCTTCCTGTAGTCGTATTCGTTGTTCACGGAACGCTCTGCCAGAGAAGACGAGCGGCAGCATACACTTCAGGTTGGAGCTGATCTCGGTCTCCGGACTGGCGTCCTTGAGGCGAGAGAGCTCCAACTCTTTGCGGACGATGCGCTGGGCCATGGTCTCTGGCACGCGCCCCACGCGTTGGGCGAGCACAAGTACTAACATCTCGTTCACGCGGAGTGGCGCTTCCTTGGCCTGAGCATATTCAGGAACAACTTGACGCCAGCAGGGATTGCCTTGCCCTCGCTATTCTTCTGGAGCTTTGTGTGGCTGACCGCCATAGGCGGTGCCAGACAGTTGAGCTCGAAGGTGGAGAGGGGTTCTGGCTTGAGATCCCAGCATCGCTCTTCGTGCTCCTCGAAGAGCTCAACCTCACCATCGAACTGCGGGACGCCATAGCGGCCTGATCGCCATGGCGTTGTTGGGTTACGGAGCGTTGGCTGTGGCCAGCCTGCTCAGTGGTGCTTGCGTGGTTGGGCAGCGGCCCCCGTGGGCGAACTGCTTGTCGGCGAAGGCGCTGTCCGGAGTCGAAGCCCAGGACCAAGCAGAGGCCCAACCAAAGCTCCGCTTGCTTACCATCAGAATCCGCGCTGCGGCGAGGCGGAAGCAAAGGTCCTTTTTCCTTATGACTAAGAGCGCCCTCCAGGGCCAGATGCAGCGGCTTTCGCACACACCTGGACTGGTTCCTAGTGCATGAGACTATGATTTTTCACATCATATCTACATATCTACATATATATATATATATATATACACATATGTACGCATCAACATTACGATGCACCATTGAAGGGATATTAAAGAATTATTTTCTTTTTAGATCGTCCGTTATACAAACGTGGGGAACTATCCCGCTGACTCCAATAACTATCGCAGGCAACCAAGTTTTGTTGGCTCTGGATTTTACAAGCTGGCTCTATTTGGTTGCCTACAATCAGTCCGTGGCAAGGGTGGCCTTGGCAAACGGTGCCCTGTCTTAACGACACGATCATCGTTAGACCTCTCAAAAGGGTGCAATTGGCAAAGGCACCTTCTGCGCACCTATAGGGAAAGCGCAGTCAATCGGCCCGGGAAGAGGGAAAGAGTAGTCCACTCAAAGACGAGTGATGGATCGCAGTTGATCCTCCCAGTCAGTCGCTTCCAAATCAGTCAGCTATTTGGGTCTCTTGCAACGTGTTACATTCTTGCCTGCTAATTACTTCGTGGGGGAACATCCGATGTTTGGCAACAGGCCAAAAGCTTGCTTCGGTCAACCCAACCGACGAGTGACCGAGTGATTCGATGAATGGTAGTGGTAGGTGCTGCCCGGCAGCTGCCAAGCATCCAAACGTGAAGTCTGTTGAGTCACTTCTATGAAAAAGGCCCCCAAAGCACGCACGAGGTGTGGTACGCCATACCAAGCAATTGGGCTTGGGACCAGGGCCTGAAACCCGAATGAAGGGGGGGCGGTCTAATCGACCTGTGTTTGGACTAGCCCCAATAAGGCTGTCGGTCTGTACCTATGTTGGATCCCGAGCCAATTGGACCTACAGAGGTGGTATCTCATGGGTTGACACATCCTTCTGGCTTACAAATCATGAACTTCCGTTTGCCCTACAAATGGTTGGATTACATTTAAAGGCACCGCTTGTTGGACACTCGATCTTCCCGTGAGATGCGGTCCTGGTATCGGCTGGCACCAAGGTGGAGTTCCGATCCGCTGGCTCTTGGCCAAGCAAGGAACGGTTCAGACCAAAGGCATCGGCGCCCAGGTAGATGTTGTAGCTGGCCACCTGAGTAAAAATCAAAACTTGGCGCCACAGCAAAAATCATCTGCTCCCATCCTCAGGAGACCCCAGAAACCTGATATCACATTGGTCTAAATCAAACAAGAACCAGAAGCGCGGCCACACCAATTTCTGGCTGGGACTGTCCCTGACTAGCCCTCATCTACCAGGTTTTCATTGTGGCTCACCTGCCTCGGTGCATGCCTCAAATATGTTCCCTGTGTACCCCGTGTATAACCCATATATATGACCACTGTACCCCCCACTGCTAGATAAGGAAGAACATAAAGCAATCTCCCTGTATACCAAACGAGCAACCAGGCTGGTTAAGTCTGCAATGCAAACACCAACTCCTGCAAGAATCCCCGGTATGCTGGCTAGGTGAGAGTACAAAACGGCTGGCCATCTGTCGGGGTGGCTTGGCAAAGGCTTGTGCAAACCTCGAAAACTAGATATCCATGTTTCTCCAGTACCATTTAGGTGTTTAGAGCGAGAAATGCCTGACTTCCGCTAGGGTTCTTGTTAACATCTCAAATATCCACCTCACCCGCGTAGTTTCAACCAGCTTTTGGAACAGAATGAAACAAACGGAAGCAAAAGGACACCATTTCAGCCCTTGCCAGCAACTCCTGCCAATCTGCCAGTAGCGGTTTGGTGGCCACGGCGCTCATCTGTACGGCTTTTCAAAGGGAGACCAACCCCCTGAGTGGGTGTAACTTACGCGTAAAACTTGCATTTTTTCAGGATGAGAAACAAGCAAATTTCATGTCTGTTCGAAAGGACTTCCGTCTGCATCTGCGTCTGTTGCTTTCTAGCAATCGATATTCTCCAAGGATTCCCCTGGTATTCCCTGAGTCTCCCTTTAATATTCCCCAAGCATTCTTCCCCAAGCATTCCCGTATTCCCCAAGTATTCTCCTAGTATTCACCTAATATGCCCGAGTATTCCTCTAGTATTTTCTTGGTATACCCCAAGCATTTCCTCAGTGTTGGCCTGGTATTCCCCAAACACATGCACGTGGGAAGACTCTGTCTTGGTGTTCGCTGACACCACACTTGCGGGATTCCCCAAAAAACCACCACTCAGGATGTTGGTCTCTGTTCAAAGGATGCCCCAAAAGGAGGCGAACGGCACCGCTGACTGACAAAACAAATCCTTGGAGGAGAACGGTCCAAAACCAGCGAAATGGTTGCAAGGCCGTTTGTCCAAACGTGAAACACCATTGATCGTTAGCTGTGGACTTGAGCATCAGCTGCTTCCAAAGCCTAAGGTGCTAAGAACAAACCACCGAGGCGCAGATGGTGAACGCTTTCCCTCGCTTCGCATCTTCGATTATGAAGCTCTGGGCAAAAGAAGGAAAAGGTGAGGGAAGTCGCCCTGAAGCGGGGCCTCCCATGAGACCAACCAGTGACCCCAGAATGGGATTTCCATCTTTGGGGGGACCAGAGGGGTTGAAACTGCGGAGGCCACTCACCTGCCTTAACCCAGGTTGGAAGGATGTTCTTGGATTGGGCCTGTTTCCTTGTATAACCCAATCTGAAGGATTCGTTTACCGGACAAAGTTAGTCTGGAACTGCTCGCATCTTCGTCCATCGGCATCGAACAAAGCAATCACCCCACCCCCGCACCCGCCACGCGCCTCACTGAGCGGTTCAGTCCACTGCACGTACCTCACTCACTGCAACCAAAGGCTTTCCGCCTTCGACATCCCTGAGAGCAGAATCGCCAAAACAAGTGAACCAACCTTACTGAAATCGGCCAGCCGGTCTCCAAATCTGTTGGTCTGGGCTGTTGGGCTGAGCCTTTAGCTAAACATGGGCCAGCAAAATTGTGTTTGTCTCCAAACCTAAAGATCTTCACCACATGTATACATATAATACATATGTGTATATATATATACACACATAACATCTTCTTTAGTCGCCCCATCAAAAGAAACCAAACTGGTCACTTTCCACCAACCTGATCGTCCCAAAGAGCATCAGTTGCGACATGAGCTGATCTGGCGCCTTCTGCAACAAATAAGCATGTTACTGGTTCTCTGTGCTTCTTAGCCGGACCCTCCCCGCCAAAAAATCGTATCCGCAACAGCAACCCCGAAACCCTGGCCCACGTCCTACTTGGCAGCCCCAGAGCTTTCAGCTGTTGCGAAGAAAAGAGACAGCAGCAAAACACAAACAAGCCAAACATCAAACGCAAAACAACGCTGCGTTCTGTGTTGAAAACAACTGAATCAATTGAAGCCAACTGAAACCCAACCGACTACAAGCAATTGACACCGAGTTGCCCCCCGAGATGGTTCTCGTCCAGGTCGAGATCCACAAAGGTCACCTCCACCCGCGCGAAGGCGTCGCTCAGCGCCGCCACGCCTCGCGGAGATCCAAAGGGGGGCAGCAAAATCCGCGGGAAAACAGGGCGTCCGGTACTTGTGCTACTCAGCTTCCAACTGGCAGGCTTCAGAATCAATCCCGCAAACAGGCAGGACAAAAAGGAAGCTGAGCAAACAGGTTTGGGCATTGCATGGTTCTAAAGCTCAAGCCTCACGGGCAGGAAGTCAGCGTCCCCATTGGTGTTTTGGTTTGGTGGTTTGGCCTCAAGAACCAGGGGTTCAAGTCAATTGAGGGCGCCGCTTTTGGGGCATGTCTGGAAAGGAGCTGATCTTCCAGAGAAAACACCTCCTTTGGTCAGCGGTTGACATCATGAGGCGAAGGATTTCCGATTGTGGATTCAAGCATCACCTTTTGGGGCCAATGTGATTCCCGTTGAGCGGGGTGATGCTGAAGGGAACTTGGGGAACCCTGGGTTTCCGACATAGTCTGCATGTTCTTTGAGGCTCGGTGCCCTTTTTGGGGTTGGGCTTTGAAACTGCGAGACAAACCTGCTTGTTGCCGCAAGGGATGTGCGCTACCTTCCCGTTTTGAATTGCGGGTTCCCACTTCAAGATTTTGAACATGGAGGAAAATCGGGGTTCCTGGT
>CAUJNA010000979.1:382500-485000 GCA_963377175.1 Effrenium voratum
GAAATTCAGCAGGTTTAAGTAAGTCTGTGGCAAATTGTGTTTCGAACTTCCTGTAGCTGGTGACTGTAGATGTCTGTGATGCTTATGGTGACTGTCACTCACCTTCATCTAGCAAGGTTGTGATGGGTCATATTGAGCTGAGACCTAGGTAAGGCCCATCAAGTAGAAATTTGAGAAAGTTTCGCATGAGGAGAAGGTCCCCATCAAGGGAATGCTCAAGGAAATTTCAAGGTACCCACGACCCGCTCCAAAGGCTTTCGCAGGGTCCAAGAGGTATCTTGGGGGAACACCAAAGCCAGCGCTTCCTCACTAGCCAGTTGGGAAAACAGCCATTGCAAACTGAAGTTGGAAAACCCAACTAGTTGCCAACCACCAACTTTCCCCGTGACCCTGGCAGTAATTCATGGATACCCTCTTTTTGTGGTTGATTCCATTCTGAGTGGCAAGCAAAAAGGGATTCGGAGGGTGCCACCGAACAAGCGGAAACTGCAACTGGGAGCAATCACCAGGAACTTTGCCAAAGAAATTGGCCTTTTAAACGGTCCGGTGCTTAAAAATCCAGCAGAACCGGGGAACACAGCTGCAAGCCCTAGAAATGGTCGCCCCTTTCTGTGAGACCGTTTAGTGGTTGTTTTCCATCTTTCTGAGTTTGCTCAGAAGGATGCGCTATCAAATCGGTGGTAACGCCTTCTCAACTCTGTGAAAGCCCTTCTCAACGTGCGCGTCGAACGTAACCTCTTCTCCGGACATCTGCCATCGCCTTTGTTTTGGCTGGGTGTTGAGCCCTGTACAATTCTCAGTTGGTTCCCATAGGTGGACAAGATCCGCCAGTTGGGATGGATGAAGATCTGCATGAACTATAGTGGAAGCCACGAACTGGTGCGTTGTGGAGCTTCTCCGTCCGTACAAACAAAGCCATGCTCGCACGCGGCACCCCGCGCCTGCCGCAGCAGAACTGATCTCGCTGCGATTGGAGGAGTCCGCCAGGTACACCACGTAGCCTCGCAGCCACAGGAACACAGTTGGAAACCGCTCCTGGAAGGTACCTTCTTGTGGCTGCTTTGAAGAAAAACAAAAGGAACAAACACCATTTTTGGGCTCCCTGTTCTCAGACGGCTTCCTGCAACTGAGCAATGACCAATGGGGTAGTTACCCTTATGGAGAAAAAAAGCAACGACTCTCATGTGTCGGGGGTGAGAATGTGACTGGACTGTGTCAACTAGCATTCATCATTTGTAGGATCCTTCTTGCCGGAATCCGCCGTTGCAAAAGCTGCAAAACGTTCAAGTTGGAACGCCCCGGTTCACTGATGGCTTTGTAAAGAGCCTGGATCATCACGAAGGGAGCAAAGAAGCCAAGAGCTGCACAGATCCTCTTATTTTGCTGCCGCCCTTTGGCAAGGATCAAAAAGACTGCCGTGGTGCCGAAGAACATGCCCCAAGTTCCAACGGAACTTGCACACGCAGCAAGACAAAGTCACACTGCGAAAGCCAGTGTTGACGTGGATGACTGATCAAAACGTAGCGAAAAAGCAGCCTTTGGATCTCTGAGTGAGCCTGGCAAAAGGGAGCCTTTCTGGTGGCGATTTTGAGTGGGGAACCCACCAAACGAAGTAGAGGGTGGAATCCACTGAAAAACTGGGTTGTTATTCTTGCTCATGGGTGGCCTCCCATGAAAAGGACGCACTGTTTATCTGAAGTGGCCAGGACTTGACTTCAAATGATTTGAGGAAAAGACACTCAGGAAATATGGAGCTTTCGCCAATTCGTCCAATAATAAATAAGGAGCGTCTAGCTATGATTGGAACCTTTGCTTTTGGCTACAAGTCGCCTGTCACGTGTTGGTTTGCTCAACCACCATGGGGAGAAGAAAACAACCCAACACATGACCTTTAAACTGAGGCCTTTAGAGATCAGTTGGGTCAGAAAGGACAGCCGAGTCTGTCAAGAGCGAAACGAGGAACCGACCCTTTTGACAATCGTGGAAGCGGGCAGGTGTTTTAAGATGCTGGTCGTTCTCGAACCCTTACTTACTTCCAGCAATCTTGGAAAGGAGGTAGATTTCCTCATGTGTTCTACCATCACTCTCTCAAAAAAAGCGCAATGTCCAGAATCGGAACCCTTTTTGGGGTCGATTCATTTTTCAATTAGGTCCCGAACCCACCAAACCAAAGGGATTTGGTGGGGCGATCTTGCTGGATGCAATCTACTAACCCGGGCCTTTGGACTGAAGGTGCAAGAAAACACCACACAACAAATACTCGGGTTTGCAAACAGGACAGCTTTTTGGCTGAAGGGAAAAACTAGAGAACCTAATATTAAACAAACACGTCAACATCACAAAAGGCATCCCCAATTTGTATCATTGTCTGGTGGTTTCAAGGGGTGCCTCACCTTTACCTCACCTTTACCAGGCTCGCCTGCAGCGAGGGCGTCAG
Organism: Effrenium voratum; assembly: GCA_963377175.1. NCBI lineage: Eukaryota > Dinophyceae > Suessiales > Symbiodiniaceae > Effrenium > Effrenium voratum. The sequence goes on from CAUJNA010000979.1 coordinate 384,938, forward strand.
GGTCCTCCGGCTCGGTCCAGCGGATCACGCCGCCCACCTGGCCGGGTGAAATCCACCCCAAAGAGATGTGTATCCTTTTCTTTCTCCCGAAGAACAAAGAACACTCCTGGGGTTGTCAATGATCTTGTTTCCAGTGTATGTTTTGAAGCATGCTGAAACCATTGAATGCATTTGCGCCCAAGCTGGTTTGCAGAGTCGTTCAAAAGTAGGTGGTTGTTCAGGGTTCGACGGCCAAGTCAGGGTGTAAAAGCTCCCTGAAAAAGGAAGCACCAGGAACCAATATACCGTCTACCTCGAGTGACTTTATTTCACTTGGAACGGCAAACCCTGCGCTGGAGCGCTGTCCTAAGCCTTGTAACACTGGGGCCCTGACGCCATGAGTTGCCCAGAATCCCGACAGATTTGACGAAATTCTAAACCTGGGAAATATCCAAATTTGTTCATCCCCAGAACAGAGACTGATGTCCTGGAAAGCCAGGTGTTTGCTGGGTAAACACCTCTATTCAGTCAGTTCACATCATACCCTTAAAGGTGGAGTCTTTGGAGTGAGGAGTAGGGTCCGAGTTCCCAATCAAAACCATGGAAGTAGAAGTCTAAATGCATCTTTGCCTCTAGTTTGGTATTTCTCGAAAAATTTTCCAAACTTGGTTTCTGGGGGAGGGTCGCAGTCCTTAACTGTCTTCCTCCTCCCCCCTTTCCACCTCAGTGTCGTCCAGATCGACGTCCACAAAGCTCACATTGTTTGCGGAGATATCAGAGTCCTCTAGGCTGGTGCCATGGCACGGGGGTAAATGCGGGATCTGGACAAAAAATCAAAATTACTCATCCCTTGTTGGTTCATTTCGGGAACATTAACCATTATAAGGGTCTTTTGATTTTCCTGTCTTGGGCCCCAGCGTGCGAGGCCACATGTTCGGATTTCCGGCAATAACGATCCAAAAGGTGCCTATTGAAGCTTACTAGGCACATGACGTCGCAGAATCTCACCCCAGGAACATTGATCAGACCAGACCCGCCCCCCCCCAACCAGCCCACTTCTGGGCCTGAAGGGTAACGTCTCTAGGGTGTTCCCTCGCGGCTTGACTGTGGTGAATTATATAGTACTTGCCACGTTACAATGTTAAGGCAGGAGCCATGGTGAATCAACATAATCCCAACTCAAAACTTGTGGGTCCCTGGGAAACGAGCCTTGGAGCGGTAAGCTGGGAGGTCACGACTCCATTTGCACAAAGCCGCGGTCGATATTCAGAGGTGTCCCGAACTGACATCTATTTTTGGTGGGTAACCCCCAATGCCTTGGAAACTTGGTGGAGACACCCAATGTTACCCTCTACAGATGACCGCAAACCGGCGTTGTCCACGTCTCCAAACTGGAGGGACCGTCCAAAAATGGTTTGTTTCTTCTCGGCTTCAATGAACCCCCCCCAAGCAAAAAAAGATACCTTGGGCCAGTCCTCCACCTGCAGCTCGCTGGCGGTGGATTGCTCGAAGAGGGCAGACTTGGTGTAAACCTACGGATTCGGTTGGGTTCAAGGGATACCTTCGAAAAGAAAAAACGATTTGCAGACAAATGATTTTGACATGGAACCCAAAATCGCCAGCCAAGGAGGTCCCTACAAAAACGATGCATTTTGAGCAGCGGATCTAGAGGAGGCGAGAAGGTATTACCAGTAGAGCCGGCGAAGCCGGTGGGCGGAAGTTTCAAAAATATACAAACTATAGTTGTCTTTCTCTTTCTTTTCTTGACTCTTTTCCTCTTCTTCTTCCTTCTCATTGTTTCTTTTTTCTCCGTCAGTCTTCCTTTCTTCCCTTCCTTCCTTCCTCCCTTCTTTCCTTCTTTCTATCTGCAATTTCTTTCTTTCTTTCGTTTGCTTATTCTTGTGCTGTTCTTTCTTTTGTCTCTTCTCTGTCTTTTTATCTGTCTGTCTATCTATCTATCTTTCTCTACCTATCTATCTACCTAACTACCTATCTATCTATCTATCTCTATCTCTCTATCTAGATATCTACCTATCTCTCTATCTCTCTTTCTTTCTATCTATCTATCTCTCTATCCCTCTCTCTCTCTCTCTATCTGTCCATCCATCTATCTACCTCTCTAACTATTTCTCTATCTATCTATCTATCTATCTATCTATTTATCTATCTATTTCTCTATCTATCAATCTATCTGTCTATCTATCTTCTGTTTGTTCATCTATCTATCTATTTATCTCTCTATCTATCTCTCTACCTCTCTTTCTTTCTATCTATCTCTCTCTATCTCTTTCTATCTATCTATCTCTCCATCTATTTCCCACGTATCTATCTATCTATCTATCTATCTATCTATCTATCTATCTATCTGTCTCTCTATCTGTCTATCTCTCTATCTATCTCTCTGTCTATCTATCTCTCTATCTCTCTGTGTATCCCTCTATCTACCTATCTATCTATCTCTCTCTCTCTCTCTGTCTGTCTATCTCTCCATCTCTCCATCTATCTATCTATCTATCTATCTATCTATCTATATCTTTGTCTCTCGTGTATGTATCAATCTCTCTATTTATCGATATTTCTATCTATCTATACATCTACCTATCTTTCTATTTGTCTATCTACCCAGCTCTCTATCTATCTCTCTATCTTTCTCTCTCTACCTATCTATCTATCTATCTACCATCCATCCATCCATCCATCCATCCATCCATCTATCTATCTATCTATATATATTTCTTTATCCATCTACCTATCTACCTATCTATCTCTCTATCTCTCTTTCTATCTATCTATCTCTCTCTCTCTCTCTATCTATTTGTCTATCCAGCTATCTGCTGTTTATTTATATATCTATTTCTCTTTCTATCTATCTCTCTCTCTCTCTATCTATCTATCTATCTATCTATTTATCTATCTCTCTATCTCTCTCTCTGGCTCTATCTATCTATCTATCTATCTATCTGTCTCTCTCTACCTATCTATCTATCTATCTATCTCTCTATCTCTTTATCTCTCTCTCTCTGTCTATCTATCTATCTATCTCGCTCTCTCTCTCTCTCTCTCTCGCTTTCTATCTATCTATCTCTCTCTCTCTCTCTATCTATCTATTTATCTCTCCCTCTATCTCTTTTTCTATCTATCTATCTGCCTATCGATTTTCAAGCCCCAGCTGCAAAAGTGGACTTCGCGTACTACTTTCGTACTTAAAAGTTGCGATTTTCGCACCTGACCTTTCGAAAGTGCTGCGCCTGCCACGCAATTCAAACCTTGAGAAAAGTTGACCTTGCGAAAGTGCTGCGCCTGCCACGAAATCTGCACCCGACCTCACCAAAATGCCGCGCCTCCCACGCAGTTCAAACCTTGCGAAACCTCGGCGTTGCCGTGCCAATGGTCCCGGCGCCGCCCCCGTCCCGAGACCGTCCCGCACCCGTCGTCCGTCAGACGCCGCGACTGAGGTAGCTTTCAGCCAGCTCCACACCACCAAACCCGCAGAGGGTTGCTCCTTTTCGCAAATTCTATTCCACCGCCACACGCACACGCATGTTTTCTCTCGCGCGCCTTTCATTCTTTCTTCTTCCTTCCCTGCACCGTCTAGCTTTCAATTAGTTTCCGTAACTCGGAAGTTTCCTTCTAAACTTCCTTTGATTATTATTATTATTATTAATAATAATAATCATTATTGTTATTATTCTTATATAAAGACATAATTACATGCTGGCATCTCTGTTTTTGAGGGAATTTTGTTGGGTTGGTTCAAAGGGAATCCAAAAGGCAAGCACCCATTCCAGGGGTTCCCTATTGGAACAAAAACCATAATATTGTGAGGGCTACGAGGGTTGTCCAATACTACTTGTTCCAACAAACGGCCTTCCGCCTCGCCCCTGCGCGGAGCTTCCTGAACAGCGCGATTGCCAAGTACCAGCGTAGCACACAAGCCGCCCTTGCTCAAGCATCGCAACTTTTGAGTACACGTGTAGTACATGAGCAGTGCTTCATGCGATGATGGTACATATCCTTCCGCAAACCTTCCGTCCTTATTAGAAAGCAACAGGAGGTTTAATCTATCTTCATATTATGGCCCAGAGTCATTCGGAGTATATACACCGGGGGTGCAACAGTGCGCCCATAGCCTGATTTGGGGTGAAATCATATCGGCTGATTCCCTGGATCCATGAGAGTCCATACGCGCCGAAACGGGGGTTTTGTTTCCCGCATGGGAAAAACACAAATGGAATTCCAATTGGCCAAAGGGGTTCAGACAAGGGGTGTGACTTCCCAGGAACCTATGTTGCCTGAAAAGGTCTTCCACTCCCTAATCAATTTTACCTATCAAGAACAAACTTGGGTTCCGGTCGCGGCTTGTGCTCACGCCGCAAACACGCCATCCAAACTGGTCATGAACTGAACGGACTCTGAAAACACAGGAAACTAGAGGTTCTCTTTGGGCGCAGGGGAAAAACTAAGCGTGTCCAACAACAAGGAAAACACACACACACAACGCATGGAACCAAATTCAGCGTTCTCAGGGTGGTCCTGTTGCCAGGTCGGCGTTGAGGATTCCACGACCATCAAATTCAGGAGCAAGCCTACTGACATGCCTAAACATCGAAATACGCCAGATCCTCAACAACGATTGGCGGACATCAGTCCCCATGTAAACAAGCCGACCGACAGGTGGCTAGTCCAAAACAAGTCACATACGTTGTCTGATAAAGAACCCAAAACGAATCAAGCACCAAGAAGCTTGCGGACCCCATTTTCCTCACCCTACACGAACCAAAAAGGACCCAACAGCTTCTAGATCCCGACTTTCCTGTGCCAGGACATGAAAAGGTCCCAACAGCTGCTCCAGGGGCCCAGCTGCAAACTTCCGAGGCTTCGGCAAGGAGATAGGTCTGGCTGGGCAGACGCGAGGTGTCCGCGCCAAGGAAAAGCTGGTTGATGCCTAGCAGGATTGCCCCAAAAAGAAAGGGACATCTCCCTTCACTCTTTCAAGATTGACCATGGGTTCTGGTTGCCGCGTGAATGGCTGCACTCACGAATCCGAAGCAACCAAAATCCATGGACCCCAGCTGAAGGCACAGGGAGGGGGGGGGAAATGGATTTGATGGAAAATGTGGCCACCAAACAATGCGCTTCCCACTGAAGATCATAGGTGTACCCAAAAACCCAGGCATGGATAAATCGACTTCCAAAAAAGAGAGATTGGAGCCTCGTGGGGAAGAGTTGGGATGCAATTCAGGTGAACCCAAACACCCTCGAACTTTTGAAGGCTCTTCAGTTGGACCCCCAACCGTTTGGTGATTTGCGATTAGGATTGAGTTCAAACACTTCTTGAAATAGGGATTCAAACGTAGGCCAAACTTGGCGGCCAGAATAAGGGCAAAAGCTCCATTGGTCGAAATATGTACTTTGGTGTCAAAGTCAACCACTAGTAGGGTTCGGACACGACGCCCAGAAACTTGACCCCCCGGACAGGATACGGGCCCAAACAATTAGAATGAGGTGGTGTGGAGTATTAGCAACCAAATTTAGGCATGGTTGTAGGAGTAAACTAGTTACTTGGCCCCCTATATTTCTGGTTGATTCCCCGTTATCTCACTTGTCGTTCTTTAGAAGCCACCCATTTTGTTAGGGGATTGGATTGTTTCTTGCCGGGCGCTTTGAGTTTGCCCCGTTTTCCCCCAAATCGCTGGGAGCCGCGCCCATGGGCACCAAATGCAGCAAAGTACCTGGGCGCCAAGTGACCCGGACCTGGAGAAGGGCCAGTCTGGCGAGAGTCGGTTTCTGTTTGATGTCGAAACACCATCCAAGAGGGGCTCAAAAGCCTGGAGGGTCATAATAGTTCCCACTCAGATCAAGTTGGACCACCAATGAAAACCGTCATGACACTTCAATGCTATCATGATCTGGACATACCAAAATGTGTTCATACTTTTTGTTGATCGAAACAATACCCATGAAATGACGGCTTGGAGTGGGACTAAATACTGAAAAGCTGGCAAAGTCATAAGCCGCATTCGCCTTTCGGCACCCATCCGTCCAAGGGTCGGTTGCTGCCAGCCAGGTCGGACGCCAAATAGAGCACGTAGCTTTCAACAAATTCCACCTGAAGGGCTGTCAGGCGCGGTCAAAGGTACTTGTTTCCCCAAGATGACATGGGAAAGTTCGTGAGTGCCCTGGTTTGGGAAATTTAGCGGTGTCCCTCCCAAGTGGAACATAGACTATTGAGCATTTTGCAACCTCCTGTGCCCAGGTGCTGTCTTTGCCATGTCAAGCGCTTGGCCAAACCTGGGGCTGCTCCCCCATAACCCTGGATTCATTGTCCTAGCTTATAGATGTCATGTTGTTTAGATGGAACTCTTCACTATTTGGGGAAGCACCTCGCCCATCCGCCCATCCGCCCATCCGCCCATCCGCCCATCGGCCCATCGTTGCACCAGGTTGACGACGTTATAAATGCCCCCTAGAATTAAACCAGTTTTTCCCAGATTGTTTGACCGTTGGGGGGCCATCTGCCAAGCTTGCGAAAGCGACAAATGTATCCGCTTTGAACCACTGGTCATGAGACCCTCTCAAGAGGCTGGCCAATCGTTCCGAGTCTGACCTCTCTGCCAGTTTCCAGCCGGTTTTCTGCGCATCTCGTTTCGACCGATCTCTGTCCTTGAGAGCACCAATTTTATCCCGGATCCCCCCAATCCCTGCCCGGACAACACCAAACACGACCAAACACGCAAGGACCCGTCAACCCAAAACCCGACCTTTCCCCACGACCATCGAAGGCCGAAGGACTCAGTTTCAAGGATTCAAGGTGGCAGCTGAAACTATCCAATGGAGTATGTCGGCAAACAAACCCACTTCTTTGCAGCCCCCGCTAGAAATGCACAGAACTGACAAACCAGATGCCTTGCCTTGCTCGCCTCCTTGTTTTCAAGGTCTCAGTTTATTGCTAACCTTAGGCCTGGGCAGAATCGAATAACTGCAAGCAACCTTCTTCATGGCAGTGTAGTGATCTTGGCTGGGCGAAAGGGCGCTGGCCAAAACAGTTGATAAAGTAATCATGGATGCATGGGAATCTTCAAGTTGCCAACTGTGATGCTCTTGGGGAGTCTCCTCTAACGTGACATCCGCTACTATGGGAATGAACCACACAACTGCATCACACGCGAAGACATGAAAAACATTGGTCGGCCCCCTGTTGTTGGTCGGAAATTTGGGTAGGGTCCCCAAACCAACAGCAGATTACATAAGCCCTGGTGGATTGAATGTTAGTAGATGAAAATACACTGCGCTGAAACTAGATGCCACAATCCACACTGTGACTCTGTACCAGTATTTCCGTGACCAGGTTTCCCCTCCCCATTTCACCAAGGCGCAGCGTCAGGCGCACGCCAAGTGATGGTTCCTGGGGAGTAAATTCGCAAGTAGTCCGAGGATAGAGATGAACTTGAGGGTTCCTTTGACTGAATTGTTTTTAGGCATTTTTTGGGTTGGTTTAGTCGGAATATCCGAATTCAGGGTGTATTCGAAGTGAGCGTAGCGAGGCCCTAAGGGACGAAACCCATGGTTAGCGGGAGTAGAGAACTCAAAAAAATAAATGTGTTGGTTCCTCTGCATCACTTTGGAGCAGGGTTCTCTAAAGGGGGTGAGTTGACGTGAGGCTAGCAACCACATACCCTCACCTCAGGCGAGGATAAAGCAGGGAGAAAAAACGACGCTTTGGTCTCTTGGACCATCTGATTTTCCAATGTCTACATCATTCCACGTTAACATTCAACACTGTGTACGGACGCAAAATCCTCAAACATGTCAACCTTAGGATCCTGCAAGTGTTTCAAGCTGCGACATGTTTGGGTTAGATTCTGGTCAAGAAGTTCCGCCACAAGCTCCTGGCATCGGAAAGTAGGCCTTTGCTGAACAACCGCACCGTCCCTACGTTCCCAAACGCCACAACCCCTACGACGTTTGTTGAGAGCTCCAAATCTGATTTGGGACGAACCTTTGTGCATTCGCGGGCACGAACCGACTGACATGCGTTTGTTTCCGCAGGGCGCCTTTCAAGGGCTTGTCATGGCTTGTCTCACCCCAATTGCGGTTCCTTCTGGTTCTCCGTGTTGCACCATCCCTTCCAGAAAGCCGGTACGGTTGATTCGGCCCATCCATTCGCGCCTCCCAGCTCCAGGAAGTCCAAGTCCAGGTCTACCAACGACACATTGGAGGCCTCCGAGCGCTCGCGAGCCGAACCTTGGATGTTTACCATTGATAGGCCCTAAACCTCCATGCCACCAGCCCAAACCTGCTGCTAACCCAAGTGCGGGAATTGCAAGGAGGGCATTAATTACATGTGCCGGAAAACCAAAGCTGTCCTATTCATTCTTCATTGGTTTTTCGGGGATTCTGAGCTACATATTTCCTCGGATGCGTAGCAAAGGGTTCCGTTGTTGAAGGGTCTATGGGAAAGAACTTGATTGCGAGACGTGTTGGTGCGTTCGCAAGCTTCGAAAACGTTTGCAAGCGTTCGCGGGTGCCGCCAGCGCCCGCGTGTGGGGAGAAAGTTGCCGTGCCGATTCTCTGAACCAAAAACGATCGTTTGCGGAGAGATCTCTCCTTGGATCCTCGGAGCGAGTGCATTTACGCATGTACGTTTGTTGGTCTACCTGGACCGCAAGTTGCCGCTGGTCTCCCGGCAATTGTGCCTGATGTTATGGATAAACGCAGCAACCTGTCTGCCGGCTATGTAGGAACCATGTTCGAGGGTGGTTTCTTGTGCCACGCTGCGCCACAAATCAATGCACCAAAGCAAACAACCAACGCCTGAGCTCAAAACCCTGTAAATCTTCAACAAGGGAGTTGTTTGGCTTCAGGAAAGGAGTGGTGCTCCAGGAACAAAACTGCCCTTCTTCGTGGCCGGCCCAGGTTTCCCATTGGACGTTCCAAACAACAAGCCCGCTTTAACAAGCGTACCTTCCGGCACACCGGGAGAACCAGTTGCTCAAAACTATTTTGGATGGGCCGAAAGGGACCATCAGACGCGTTGGGTGAAGCGACGAAGTCTCAACTGGCCGCGTCTGGCGGCTGTTGGGAAGCTGGGCCACTGCTGAGACACGGCGCCACCTTTTCTAATCGAAAATCAGGGTCGCTCGCTGCAATACATAACGTTTCCAACTATATCCTCAGTTCGTTTCTGCTGGCAAAAGCGTTTGAAAGTGGCGGGCGTCCATGGGCGACAATCCCTACACGTGGCTGTTCCACAACTGTTCAGTCAGGGGCAGGGTCAGCATGTCGGGCCGAATGCTATCTCCAGGGCTGGGGGCCCTGCCTGGCGAAAGGCCGATGTCTTCCAACTGAGTTGTTTACATTGGTACTTCCATCGCTCACGCTCTTGCAGAGCAGTCGGCGTCCGGCAAAAACCCTGCCAAGCCAAAGTCTCCTCTGGCCAAGGGTGTTTTTGAGAATTGAGCGGGCCTAAATGGGATCGAACAAGTGGGATTGCACACGCGGGAGATGCGGCGACTTTGGTCCTCCCACGCGTCCTGATGTTGCATACTGATGAACGGCCAACCCGCTTGAGAACCCATTACACGCCTCTGAAGGCAGACCCGGCTGCTTACACGGGTCTGGGCCGTATAACACAAGCTGGAGTGCAGCAACAGGGCCACGTGGGCGCAGCGGCCAGTGGTCAAAAGAAACCAAGGGGGCAAAGTTGTTGGACGTGCAGAGGGTGGCTCACAAACGGGGTGGGACATTCGTTAAATCAAAACGACGCCTTTCTCAACCAGTCGAACAACCGTGCTACCTCGGAAAGAAAGGTGGTGGAAAACATTTCTTCCCAGGATGAGGGGCATCAAACATGGGTAGCTCCCTTTTTCTGGCCTCGTTAAAGTGTATGTAAACCTTTGGTAGACTGGTGTAGATTGGTGGCTCATATTGCCAAACGTCTTGAGCCCTTTTCGGCTGGCAAATTTCAATTGTCAACCAGAAAGCAATGCCCTTCCAACGCTGACCGAAGGTCCTACATTCTTGGACATGCCAGACTGATAAGCTCTATATACATAATATATAAATATATAAATATATGTACAAGGATGGAACTTTTCGGAAATGGCATTTATCGGGCGCTACTCAAATTGCCGCCAATATTGTTGGCACGCATGTGTCATATGTGGTTCAATACTCCGCCTATCCTGATGGTACTACTTACTACTAGGAATACTAGTGGTACTAGTGCTAGTGCTAGTTCTAAACCTACTCCCACTAACTGCTACCACCACCAGCACTACTGCCACTACTGCCACTACTGCCACCGGCACCACCACCACCACCACCACCACCACCACCACCACCACCACCACCACCACCACCCCCGCCACCACCACCACCACCACCACCACCACCACCGCCCCCACCACCACCACCACCACCACCACCACCACCACCACCACCACCACCACCACCACCACCGCCCCCACCACCCCCACCACCACCACCACCCCCACCGCCCCCACCGCCCCCACCGCCCCCACCGCCACCACCACCACCACCACCACCACCACCACCACCACCACCACCACCACCACCACCACCACCCACCACCACCACCACCACCCACCACCACCACCACCACCACCACCACCACCACCACCACCACCACCACCACCACCACCACCACCACCACCACCACCACCACCACCACCACCACCACCACCACCACCACCACCACCACCACTCCTGCACACTTTTACCACCACTGCCAATACCACTACCCTACCAGTACAAGCGCGACTATGATGACGACTATGAGCGACTAACGATGACGACTATGACTGCGACTACCACTACCAGTACCACTGCACTACCACTACCAATCAGAGTACCCCTGCCACTGTCACTACCACTACCACTAAGACAACCACTCCCAAGCGAGCAACCTGGGTTGTGCGTAGCCCCCTGAGAACACCACCAACCCAGTTTGAGGGTTCAACATGGGGCGAAGATTTCAAGACTCGGTTGGAACCAGAATCTGCACGGAGGTGGCGCACAAAGGTTGGAACCTCTCAAGTTCGATTGGTCGCTTAGCGCTCCAGTGGTTCCCAACAAGGGCGTTAAAAATGTTTGATATTTTCCAGATGGAATCCGGAAAAGCTTAGGTTCCAGCGTCAGGCGATCTCTGCAAAAAAGAGTCTACAAATGCATCCAGCCTGTGGAAACTCCGTTTAGAAATGGGGCTTCCACTTTCCACGAAAGCTTCACGTTCAGCTATATGAGAGCTTCGCGGCCCTTTCCAAGTAATTTGCTGGGTGGATTTCTCGCCTGCGTCATCCCCTTTGCGGGAGAATGGCGAATGCTGACCACGCAAAAAATCACGGACGCCCACTTTTGGTTGTTCAGAAGGAAGCCAGCTGTTCTGAGGGGCTCCCACTCATACTACGATGAACCAGCGCACAGCCCTTTGGCTGCTGGCTTTCTATGGGATTGCTTATCACAACAGGGCTTGTCTTCAGGGTTCCCTTTTCTTCTTCTTTTGTCTTCCAAAAACGCAATGTTCGAAACCACCGTTCAGGCCGAAATGTACGTCAGAACTCCGGAAGCTTTCAAAGGGCAGGTCCCCCCAAAACTGCCTCAGCTCTGGCACAGCTCAAAATGACTTTTAGAGATGTTGGTCCTTGATTGGGACATTGACATGGGGACTTATGTCCACCAAACATGTTTCAGGGCGCTCCCGTAAAAATCGCAGCCTTGCAGCTCAAACAAAGAATAGGCAACCAAGGGACCCGTCGTTTCAGTCTGTTCCTAGAACAACACAATGGCTATTGGAGTAGCACCGAATTAGAAGACTGGCCTCCAGGTTGCAGACCAACCCCGGGCCCCCATCCTCTTGCACAAGGGTGCTGGAAGCGGAATGTTTCCCAAATCCCCCGAAAGTGGTGTTTGACCTTGACCACCTTGTGTTTGACCACCGGAATGGGAATCTTCAGGGTCATTTGCTGTTAGGTGAGTTTTGCTAGTGGGTGGGAGACAATTCGGGAGTGTTTTTGATGGCCCGCTTTTGGAGGGGTGTGTGTGAAAAGGAAACAAGTGAACATCCCCGTTTTGTTGCGGGAGGGTCCCCACTTGCAGACAAACCCAGCTGAAGTTGTTGAATGAGCCGACCTACTACTTACTACTTGCAAATTACTACTTGCTACTTCTTCCTTGCTGCGCCCTTACCGTCCAGTCCGACATGGTCCTGCGAGTTGACCACTTTGGCCGCATCAGCACTGTGCTTCGCCACAGAGATCTTTGAGCTTCTTCACCAGCTCAGGGTGTAGCGCGTTAGTCTCAGCGCTGTCCTCCACGAGCTGCCCCAAATTCGTCAGCAGCCAGCGCGGTTGAGCAGCTCCGTGTTGCTCGGGCGCGGGTGTGTGTGTGTGTGTGTGTCCCTGGCAGCACGGCTTACCGCTGAGTAGTAACTTGTTACCAGGTACTAGTTACCAGCAACTCCAGTAACTAGTAAGTAACCTTTAAGCATGCCAAAGGCATCCTTCCCCCTTTGCACCAACGGTGCCACCGCGCCGTCAGGGCTAGGCTTCCGAGCGGAAGCGGCAGAGTCATTCAGCGGGAAGGCGCTCGGCACAGTTTGGGGGCCGAAAACTGAGACGCAGTAGACCTGCAGCAGGGGCTTTCAGGATTCTGTCTGTTTCCACTTCACACATCACCCGTACCAAGGGAAACACATGGGCCCAAACGGTGATGTTTAAACCGACCAAGAAAGGGAAATAAAGGGACCCCTAGCTCATTCTTTGGCGCAGATTAAAACGTTCGATGTCTCTTGAGGCTCTGTACAGGGTCAGGGAGAACCAGGCTTTCCATGATAAATAAGTGTCCGCTGGCAAACTGACATGATAGCTGGATCCCTCAAAGACAACCCCTGAAAGGGCATCATCAAAACAAGGCAAACCTATTTGTATAACCTCATACCATACATAGTGGTACACAAAGGAGTTTTGGCTTTGGGAGAGCACTTTGAGCTGGAGCGCTTGAAAATGGGAACCCCTGAAAGGGGGGTATTGGCGCCTTTTGATTCGCTGGGGAGCACAAGGTGCTGCTTGGGATAGAAGAGGCAACAGATCACATCAATTGACCTGTCCCTTAGTTTCCCTTCGACCAGATTGGTGCTCTAATGTTAAAACAAACCCAGACCTCGAGACCTGGCGAGAGGCAATCCTCGGGCTCCTTGCCAGGTTTCTCGATAGGTTAAACTTTGAAAGGCTCAACTTCTGCGAGATTCCCTCGAGTGAACTTGAGTGAACTTTCAAAGGGCGCCGCTTGTGGTCTTTGGAGTGGTTTGTGGCCCCCCGCCACCATGGGCTCAAACAAGGCCGACGCTTAACAAAGGGCGCGCACACACACACACACAAACAAGAAGCCATGGGAAACCACACAAAGCAAGGAGCAAACTGGAGGGACAAAGATACTGCTTCTTGTCTTCTCTAAACAAACACATGACAACAACAAATCCAGCCTCAAAGCATCTCAAAAGGGGTCGAGGAAGCGAAACCATGGTAACTAACGGGTGGTCCTGGACATTGCAAGCCGAATCGGACATGTCCCTTGTCCAACCCCCTCTTGGGAAAAAGAATTCGCAAATCGGGATTGCAGCAGTAAATAAATATGCGTGAAAACCACCTAAATCACCTACATTGTTCCACATCCCAATTCTCTGGTTTGGGTGTGCTGGCAATCCCCAAAATGGTGAGTCTCCTTTCGGGTTCCCCCTCTCAAAAACGGAAGCCACACCCAATGCATCAAATTAGAGCCCTCGAAATGATGGGCTTCCTTGTGGCTTCCCTCTTGAACCACCAACAAAAAGGGTAACACCGGGCCAGCGCTTGCATAAACCTCCAGCCGAGTCGCCAGCAGCTGAGAGAAGTTCCTGAGGGCCGTGTTCTCCGCCACCAAGGCCTGACTAGCTCTGGCGAATGTCCATGGAGAGGTGGCAAAGTCAATCGAAAGATGACCCACTCCAGATACCCAGATACCTGCATGTTTAGCGTGTGCGCCAAAGCCCAATTAGTTCATAGCACATGTTTTTGGTCAACGGCTGCCACCTCCTTCCCTAACAAGCGGGCCCGGGGCACCACTTTCACAACAGTTCGGGCACCAAGCCTTCCTTTCTAGGGTATCCGTGAAAGGAAACCCACCCGAAGAGAGAACCACGGACTGGGTCTGCATCAAAACCTCCATTCAAAGAGTCTACCCAATCGATGGTAGACATAAGCAGAAGGGTCGGACCGTCCCCCAGTAAACTTCAACCACGAGGGTTTGCTAGTGGGTGTTTAACCCCCTTCTCGGTTGAAATAAGGTTGGACCTCTCGTTTTTTAGAAGTCTAGACTTCTAAGTGGAGAATATTCAGCTGGACTCTCTCCTTCCGACCAAAAGACTAGGCGTTGAGATTAGGCATTGATGTTACTGGCCCCTTTGTTGGTTGAAAATCAAGTTGGAGCCCTGGTTGTCTTTTCCAGCGAAACAAATGTGTCAGGACAAACTGCATGTCACGCGGTCTCGCACTTTCTGGAAAGCCCAGCCAGGCGCAAAGCCGCGAGGTGCAGCGCTCGGCCAGCGATGTGCCACACGCAGCGACCCGCCAGTCACACCACGAGCTTTGGGTATCCGACATATCCAGCCGCGCCGCCCGGTGAGCCTACCCCCTACTCCAAATACCCCCTGTTTGGGCAATTCTGTTGTAAGACAGAGACATGTTTTCGGGCAACCTCATTGTTTCTGAGGAGGCTGGCAATTTTATACTGACTAGCGAAAAGCCGGACTAGTTGGAATAGCGCGGGTAGGCTATGCTCCGCAGAAAGGGCAGCGGAGCGAACCATTCCAGCAGCTGCCAAGCGCTGAGGGTCCGCATGCATCTGACCTTGGCCCCGGCCGATGAAATGGCCTAAACAGACCGAAGAAGACAATAAAACATGAAAGGGGTCCAGCCTGGTTCAGCGAACATGAGCCAGTCCCTCAAGGGGAACACACTCAAGTCTCCTGCAAGGCTCGTAAGTGTCCCTCCCGCACGCGCTTTCTCTCTCTCTCAGGCAATTTGGATCTGCCAAGCTGCAGCCTCCTGCCTGGGATGTCTCACTGGCCGTTCGCCGTTGAGGTCAGAAGGCTCTGAGCCGAACGCCAGATGGCAGCCCAGTGAAGACTACGGCGCTGGCCTCCAACTAAACACACCATTCTACCACCAGTGTTTGCAGGTCAGCAGAAATAGTATCGTTGGGTTGGTTGCCACTGACGGCACACAGCACAAAAACAAAACAAAAACAATACGTGAACAACAGGGAAGATCTTACTTAAACGGGAGTTCCTAAGCTTTTTATGTTCCAAGAGATCTGTCTCAGCGTGTGCCCCCAACTACAATTGACGTGTTCAGACGCTGGTCCATATTCTTCGAACCCAAGTATGTAAACAAAAAAGGTCCTAAACAATAGCCAACCAAGCAAACCCCCATTCAAAAACCCCTTTTACACAAAAACCTTTTACCACTTGAATCGCTTGCCTGGATACTTCTGGCCAGGTCGATCTTCCTGCTGTCGCCCTTCAGATGTCGTCGGAGCCAGTAGCCAGTCGCCAGTTGCAGTTGGCGAGTCCAGGCAATCGTCACTGCCTGGCACGGGGTTCCGCCGACCCTTCAAACAAATATATATATATATATATATCTAATATGTATCTACATGTATTTACGTAGTATGTATATATATATATATGTATATATATATATATATTGTCAAGCGACAATGTGTATATGTATGTGCAAACATATGTATACATCTTTATATATATAACTGCAAATATAGACACCGTACCAGGGAGCCCATTTAAAAATAACATGACGATGTTGAGGGAAACTCCAGAGACCATGGGTGAGAGTCGGCCACCCTGAGGTCGCCATTAGCTGCCGAGTTCAATGTCCATGAGATTTCAATCGCCACATCGGGTTGTTTTTGCCCAACACAAATCATGACAAGAGGCTCCACAAGAAACATTTATTCACTTAGCTGGCTGACAAATGGTCGCCTTTCGGGTTGGTGGGACTATAGCCTACTGGAAACCTAAAAGGTGAAGGGCGGCCCTTTAGTCAGGAATCCCTAAAGCTTCAACGCGAATCCAGTTCACGTTGTGGAACGTGGGCCCTTTGGGATTCCCATCCCTCTATATCTTGTCGTCTTGGAGTTCCCTTATCAAAGAAAATGGGACGCCCGACCCGACTCACTCACGTCTTCACGGGTCACCGGGAATAGCCGAGATGCTTAACCCAAAAAGGTATCCAAAGACAAACCCTATCTGGATCGAATCTGTTCCAAGAGGTTGTAACTAGATAGCCAAGTTACTGCGGTTTTCAATAACTTCACCCTAGAAACTAATTATCACAGTTGGGCGAACTCAGCAACTGGCGATCGAAGTGGGATGTCTGAAAAGGACCAGACAAAACCTGACAATATCCCCAGCCTGAGTTTCCGAACTTTTCCCAAACTCTGGAACCTGGACCCTGCTCCCAAACACTACCAGTCACAAAAATGGCGGAGCGTTTTAATGTTAGTTCATGCAACAAAAACCATCCGCTAGGGTCCAATAGATCAGTCAAGTTCAGGACAACCAAAGAAAGCTCTAGACTCGCCCGAGTCGCCCGAAGTCGTTGCTATGAGCCTTCCGCCGCAGCTTAAGCGATGCCGAAGCACGCGGCCGCTGAGAGGACTAGCAGAACCTCTGGGAAAACTCGCTGGGATTCTCGTCGTGGGTCAAACCCCAATCATAGGGTTTTTGCCTGAACCGACAAGAACAAGGGTTTGGGCTTCCCCTGGCAAGGGCAAAAGAGAAGGATGGGCAAAACCGAATTGACACTTTGGAAGCAACCAACTCAACTGCTTTTGAGACCGTGTAAAGCCAGCAAAAGGACAGACCCTGGGACCCTTCCAAACAAATCAGGTGAACGGCACCCCAACCCCCATCGGCAATCTCAGCACGGGGTTCTAAAACCTATCTCTCGGCCTCTTTTGAGAAGGCCTGTATGGCTGTCTTTTTTGAGTTGGTACCCTGGTTGAGGTTCGTTTCAAGGGAAATTGAAAGGAAACTGCCATGTTGTGGGTTCAAAGCCCGTTTTGTGACAAACCATGTTGTGTCCCCAAACCGAACAAGTCGAGTTCGATCTGGGGAAGCATATACATTAAACACCTACCCTCTTGGCATAGGTTCTGTATCCTGCGTTTGGGAAGGAAGCCCCATATTCTCAAGAGCGGATAGCACGGAGCCCACAAACAGCGGGTCGTTGCACTTCTGCGATTGGTGGCGTCCTGTTGCATTCCCATGTTCGACAAACCCAAAACGCAGGACATGCCAACTCAAAAAAAGGCACGCCTGCCACATAAGGTTTGGGCCGCTCCTGCTGAACTGTGCTGAGACCGCTGTTGTTTTAACATCTCCTCATCACTGCTGATGGCAGGGCGGCGGAAAATCAACATTAGTTTCCTCTTGCAACGAACAAGAGAAAACAACAACAAATCAACACATTTAGCCAACAGTGCAGTCAGTTTAGATACACTTTTGAATGGGTCCGCGGATGTTAGAAACCAAGTTCGACCAATGCTGCGTACACGTAGCCTTCTGCAGGCGCAGATGTTAGAAACCAAGTTCGCCCAATGCTGCGTACACGTAGCCTTCTGCAGGCGCAATGAGTAAATCCGTCATACTAGCACCAGGAAAATCACAAGGACCTACCATCCCAACACCCTACAATGGTGCGCTTTACTCCCCTTGTCAACATGGAACATGAGGGAACCCGACTGCCAATCTCGTGCACTCTCGGCATGAGGAAATGGCAAAGAGGAAACCTCCTGTACTAAAGGAGGAACACACACGTGGGGAACCCAAACGGCTATCCGATTTAGAGGAGTCTCCTTTTGGGGACCTTCAGTGTTAATTTGCCAGTGCGTACATGTGGATTCCCTTCGAACTGTTTGCCTGCTTGACTCCCAACAACCCTGTCTTCCTCAATCAAACCTCAGACTCACGCAGAAACACATCCTCAATGTGTCAACAGTGGGAAGAAGGCTTCCCGGAGGAACGCAGCCATGGGGTGGATTCCCCGTTCTGGATTACGTCCAAACAGGTAGACTGCATGTGCCAATAATAAGCAACATACAGCACGCCTCATCTCCTCATACCCTGGGCAAGACCAAGTCACCCACAAAATGATTGGGCTTCTGACGGCTTTTACTGGCTCCAGAGTGACACTCTCGACGTCTACATCCCCAAGTTCAAAAGCGATCTTGAGACCCCCAGAATCATGTTCAGCTTGACGCAGTTGAATGTGGTGACCCTTCAGATCAGTATTACAGAAACTTTCCAAAGCAACTGGGAAAGAATTTCATTAGACACTCGAACATAAACAAAACAACGTTGATCGCCAGATTGCCGCTGTTTGCCCAGATTAAAGCCTACAACCAGCCACAGTTGCTGGGCGAAAACCCACTGACGATCCGGGTGGTCGGATTTATGTCCAAGGCGCCGCCGGCAGCAGTGTCATCTCCGGCACCTGATGCCACTCATAATCAACTCGGCTCAAAAAGGCCCCATATCGAAGTTTAAGCAACTTCCACTTTGGAAGATGCCACGGGATTGACGCCGACCCTCAGGCTCCCGATCTTTCTTGGGGGTATGAAGTCATGAGCCTTGTGGGTAGCTAAACAAATCCCAAATGCCGCCCCCTGAAAGACATACTTTCCATGCCCGACGCCAAATTGCTTGGAGGAATCCAGACTCCACGTTTTGCAGGAGGCATGTTTCCACCCAAATCAGGACGTCTTTGGACAACCCGGGCGCCAAAGCAGGTGTCTTAAAGATATCCTGAGGGAAAACACAAACAAGGACTCCAGCGGTCAATCAGCCATTGTGCACTCGATCAGAGGGCAAAGGTATCTTAGTGAAAGAGTACCCGCAAGCGTCCTTGGTGCCAAGCGACACTTCCCATTTGCTTGTTTAGAACTAGCAACTCCCTGCTCTCGGCTGCTCGTACAAGTTGCAACTACGTTTTTGTGGACGTGTTTGAGAGTGCAACTGAAATCCTGGGAATCATCTTGACTTCCTAGAAAGGGATCCCAGCATTTGTCTCTAAGAGAACCGCCAAAATGGATGGTGTCCCTCAGGTTTCCGAATAAACCACCCCAAAAAGGGTACCCTCCCATCAAAGGGGGCCTCACCCACAACAAAAAGTCCCACACTTCAAAAGGCATGCCACTGAACCGCAAGCGGAAGCCTACCAGCCTCGGCTCAAATCACCAGGTCAAAACTGGTTAAAACCAAAGGGTAAAAGCAACACCAGGTGATCCCTTTGCAACCCCTGGAATGTCAACAACTTTGTTGTCTGCACCAAAAACCAACAAAAAGCAAGCCGAATTTTATCCGACTTCGTGACTGGTGGAGGGTCCCAGGCTCGATTCCTCCCAGCGCCGTTTTGAAGCATTGAGCTTTGGTTTCGGCTGGGCTGAGGGCGGGTGTTAGGTGGGCTTAACTTTTGGCTTCGGCTGTGTTTAAGGTTGGCTGCGCGCGTGGCGCAGGCTTGGGATTCTTGCAGGCTGGTTCAGGTGGGTTTGGTGCCGGTGTTCGGTGTTTCTGTTGCACTTTTTTGTGTGGGCTTCAATTTCGTGTTGGGTTTGGCTATGCCGCTGGAGCTGCTGTTTCGGCTGGGATTAAGGTGGGTGGGGTTTATCCGATTTTTGGGCGGGCTGTGGATTCGTGTTGGGTTTGCTTCGGGTTTACCTTGCAGGTTTGAGCTTTGGTTTCGGGCTGTTTGTGATGCTTCCGCCATACGCATGTGTTGTTTTCAGAATGAGCTGAAGGCTCGAAGTGACCAAGAGCACTGAACCAATTGCTATCCTGTGAGCACCGTTCAAATCCGAGCCAGGAACGTGCACGAAAGGCACGCCAGGATAATCTCAACATGCCGCGCGCTTTCGCGCATGCATTTTTCGCCTCCGCGGGCCCTCGTTGTTACGCAGCTGCTCAGAGCTTGGGATTTGTTAAGAGCCCTCAACTGCACAGAAATATCTCTTCTTTCCTAAGAATCATCCAGAAAATATGGCCAACAAAAAGAAGGTCTTGTTTCATTTGAGTTGTTGCCGATGTATGTGTTTCCATGTCCGATGGCATTTCAAAGGCGGCATGTACTTGAGGAACTCGGTTTTGTCCCGCGGTTTTCTGTGGGGATCAAGCTTTTTTAGTTTCTTTTACACCACCCGGCGGGAAGAGAAGCGTAGTTTAAATACGTGTGAACTAACAATGGCATTAGTGTTTTGAGGAGGTTCTTCAACAAAACAAGGTTTAGCGAGTCTGCGTTGCATATGGTCCAACGGAAGGTACTAATTATGTTCACACATACATGGCCATACTGTTTCAGAGCTTGACACACCATGTCTTGCTTTTTCCTGCCGGGGGGAAGGGCAACTGCACAACAGCGGTTTGCCCGGCATCGCCAGGCGTCCTTTCTTTTCTTTTTGTTGTTTTCCGACGGGTTGTGGGGCAAGAAACAAGTTTCAGGCTTGCAGAGTCTCCCAAAGCCGTTTCACGCGTTGTTTGTTAGCAGGGGGGCGAGTTGTACACTGCCGCAGCCTTTACAACAAAGTTGCTAATTGCTTTGACTCTGCAGTTCATTTGAATATCTCAAGAGCTCTGAAAGCCTGTAGTCCCAGCAAATACCCCTTCCCTTGAAGTTGATAAACCAAACCACCATGGACGCCGTTGTCCCTTTGCTTCCCAGCCAAAAACAAAAACAAAAAGCGGCCACCTGCTAACCTCCCTCCAAGATTCCTCTACGAGTACTTGGTTTGCGCAAGCTCGGCGACGGCTCGCCGAAAGCTCGCGCCTTGTGGCTGGAGAGCAACGCGCTATCCACGAACTGAGCGCAGATAGAGCCCACGCGCAGCGCCACCTGCGGGGCTCGACGGGGGATGATCTGGACTTCGGCTCGGGGCTGGGTTTACCATTGTCTAATCAAGCGATATAGTAAACACACCCCTCTGTCTATATATGCAAATACGTAAATACACCCGTCTGCGCTATGGTTTGCCAAGCTGAACTAAGATCAACAGAGATCCTTCGCCCCACCAAGCCCCTGTAAAACATCCTAAACCCTTCAATCGCACAGGACCCCCTAGCAAGCTTGCAAGCCCCCAAACATCTATAGTTGATGATCCTCAACCCCCCAGCCGGACCCACCCCGCAAACCCTTCAAACCATCAACATTTACCACGGGGCCCAAACAACTGGAACAGGTTGTGGTGGATCGTTGAAGAAGATGGGAGCAACAAATAAATTAGTAGTCATTGAGCCCCCCTTAGCAATCTGTGCATTCACATGCCATGAACAAAGAACATCCCTTTTTGAAGGAACCTCCTTTTGGGACACCCTCAAAAAAGGCTTGTTCCTTTGCAACGCAACCCCGGAATCCCCCTCTTGGCTTCCCGGCAGAGAGCGCTCCCAGGGCGAAGGGTCGCAGAGAGGGGCTGAAAGGCGCACCCCACCTGCACACGCCCGGGTCAGGACATGCACCTCAACAGGGCCAGTTTGAGGGCCATGCCGAGAGGAAATCAACACTTTGGGACCACCAAAATCAATGAGGCAGTCTGGAAAGGAGAGCCAAACTGGGCAGACACTCACTAACTTAGCACTAGAAAAGCGGGAAGTCAAGCATAAGTATTCAATTTCTTGTGGGGCACGTGTTGGGGTACTATGTCTTTTGAAAACAAAGCTCAAGTCTGACATGAAAACTGTCCTGTGTCAAAACCAGTTGGCATCCTCCAAACATGGGTGGAAACTGAACGAGAAACCAAGCATATGTTTGGTGTGTCCATAGTATGCCTACAATATTTCCGGCATACACGTCGTTATTACAGCTTTGTCTAATGAAAGTTGATTCTAGTTGCAGCTGCTTCAAACCTGATTATTTGTCCGGTGCAATTCTATTAGACGTCTACTATTTGTCTGACATTGGTCTAGCATTTGCCTAGCACGTGTCTAGCATATGGCATATGTATATATATATATATGATTCATATATATATATATATGTCTAGCTGGTATATCAGTTCCAGACACGTGTAACTCTTTGCTAGTGGAGGCCCAAGTGTGATGTATCTAGCGACTGTCTGTGTTGTCTGCATACTGTGTTCTATTCTTAGTGCGGTTTCTGCACCGTTTTAGTATGTGGTGACCATATTCATATGTCCAGCACCCCCAGAAAACACAAGGCAAAAGAAACGCTAATAGCCCCTAATCGGCCTTACTTGGTGGCTACTGGCGCATTGGGATTGGGGCTGTGTTTCTCCGGCTATCCCAAACAAAGCAGCACCCAGCTCGCCGAGGTGCACAGTGGTCAAGACGTTGAAGACCCCAGTGGAGACCTCGCTGACGCGCATAAAAATGCTCGTCTCTTGGTGAAAACACGGTGGCCCTTTTTCGGAGCTTTCTCAAGGGGCTTCCCCCCCAAAAAAAAAACGATGCCCTTTTGGGGGATTCCATATCCGAAGGACAGTCCCGGATGTCCACTCGCACAAGTTTGGGAGACCGAGAAACACTGTTTTGTGTTTTTGTTATCCTCGAAGCTAAGGGCGGTTTAACAGACCTCCCTCGGGCTTGTCTCCACTTCAGGCAGGAAGGTGCGACGTCCAGAGAAGGAAGCCCAACTCTGGGGGAAGGTCCTCCTATGACTTGGATTTCTGCTTTTCGAATCCAGGGATCCACTCTCATGGGACCTCTCAAGTGGCACAATTTCACGTTTTGACTTTCACTAAGTATGGACCATAATCTACAAATGTAATTTTCAGGTGAGGGTCAACACGCGAGGTAGTCTTTGGCATTTCAGAACGGAGTTCATTTAACCGGGTTTTTGCGAGGTCCTACATCAAACCTGTTTACTGTAAACCTCTTAAAACACCCCCCAAATGCAAAGGTTTGATGGGGACGGTCCTGACAAAGGGTTCCAAACAAGGCAGGCTCTTTTTTAACAGAGGGGGATGGCAAAAGGCCGCCCCGCATTCAGGTTGGGACCATCCCCCATGCCTGGACCAGCTGAGAGCTTCTTGCAGACATTTGGAGACGGACCATTGCCAGTGCCCTTTCTCTTCCCTTTTGAGGGTAGTGGAAAGAGTCCAGTTGGATTCCCCTCGATTCGGAGGCAACCCGTGCCCAAGGCTCGCTTCGCCGCGACCCCCGGACCAGACTGGCTCCGGGGCTCTGGGGCTCCGGGCGCTGTTGAAAAAACACACGCAAGCGGCCGCCAGCAAAGGCCCTTGTGCTCCGGACTCGATGAGACCTCAAAGCTTCCTGTTGAAATTGGCGTTAAGAACGAAACTGTTTGTTGCTTTCAAGTGGGAAAGATCGATTGGGGTTTCAGTTCTGCGGATTCTGCTTGTCATGTCCCTTTGGTTTCTTTTGGGCTTGCTTTTCCGTTGGCTTGTTGGGGGTGAAGCCTCTTCCAACACTGGAACAAAAGCGCCCCTTGACACTCTGGCTAATTTGCTTTGTTTGTTCAAACTAGCGTGCAGCCTGAAAGGGGATCGGATCCCGAAAGGAGATTTCTCTACGAATGTAGATTTTGCGAGGTTCCATGTGGCTCCGCAGGGGAGTGAAACTCAAGCGGCTCCCTCTAACGAATTCCACCAAATTTCCTTTGAGGGAGGAGTTTGAATTTCCTTTGCCAAACAAATTGGCCATTCCCTTATTTGTCGGGCCACCTTTCCTAAATTTCATCTCCCCCACTTTCGGCTGGAAACAACCTTGGAAGCAAGCTGCCGCGATTCGCGGGAATCTCCCATGTGAATTCGGAATACAGTTCCACTATAAGGGGCTCCTTGTTTTTCAGGCAAATGGGAGCCTTGACCAATGCTAATCTTCAAACCACTACAAAGGGGGCCGTTTGTATTCTCGAAATCCAAGGGAAGGATTCAGGATTTCCTTTGACAAGCCTGTTTTTTCAGGTTCTTCGGTTCTTTTCCAAAGTCAAACTCACCGAAGAAGGGCAGTGGTCTTAAGCATATCTTGGCAAAAAGGTCAAGAAAAACACGATTCCACTTCAGGTTCTAAACCAGTTATAGCTGTGCCAGGGCCCTTCCACAAGCAACAAAGGCGAATGCGCATGTTTTGCAGAGGGTACCCCTATAGGTGATATGTTGGAGACAAATCAATCTATTCGTATGCGGGGATGACAACCAAGGGGCCCCGGGATCCCGCCCCACATGCTCCAAGCCCTGAACCCCTGGTCAAAACATCTCTCTGGGGCATGCACTTATACTGAGACAGCTCAGGGATGTGCACAGGAGCCAGAACCTGGGAGATGTGTGTCCTGCTTGCTCCCAACTTACTCCAAGTGACCCTCTGGGGTGTTAGTTTGCTTGACCAAAAAACTGAGATTGATTCATCTGGGGGCCACTGTATACGTGCGCTGTCTTCCAGGTACCCACAACCTTTTGACACCTGAGGTGGATGCCCACTTTGCAAAGGCTGCTATGCAGGAATACACCAGAACCAAGTGAAGCCTTGCGCTGGGAGAAGCCTTGGGAAGGCTGAGAAAACGGCTGGACATCCCCTCGAGTGTCGGCACAGGCACCGGGCAACCCATGAAGCCCATCCCAAATGCAACAGGCTCTTCCCGTCAGGCTGGGATTCGTCCCCATTTCCGCATTTTTAGGACAGATCTTACTTAGAAAAGCAAGTGCGACAGGTCTTTGCCAAAGCGCCAAAAAACACTCCTCATCACAGAGGAACAATGACACCGCTTGCACCCACCTGGTCCTCCCCTATTTGCAACTCCCTCTGCTGTCCTTGGCTGTTAAACAAATGAGTCTGGGCGTGTTTGTTCTCGAGAAGAAACAAAATCAGACACCTCCCCCTCCGCCTATTTGGAGACAACCGCCTTTCTCAACCCCGGGAATGGCTAAAACCATGCCCCTCCTCAATTCATGCATTGTTTGAGTGCCGCAGCTCTGGTATCACAAAGGTCCCTGAAGGCTTCCTCATGGTGGCTTTCCAGCCTGACTCTAATCCCACCCAAACTAGTGCTTGTCTCAATCAGCATTGGATCCACTGCGTCCATTGCTCTGCGTTTGTCTGTTTGGGTGCGACATGGTGTGCCTTTTCTGGGATTGGCTTCAAGGCAAAACAGAATCTGCCGAGGTGCGCCAGCAGCCGCCAAGGCTGCAGGCACCGAAGCAGCAGCACTGAGGCCACACAGCCAGGCACACCTGGCGAGTGGATGGGCTCCTCCAATTCAGTATGTGACTCAGAATCCGGATTTGGGCTTGTCTCAAAATCGAGAACTCCCAATCCAGAAAGAATACCCTCAAGAACGCACAAACACACACACACACACACACATTGGAAGCCCTAAAATGGGTGAAGTCGCCTTTTGTTTCCTATTGTTCTCCTAAAACACAAACGCGTGGCCAGCTTAAGTACAAAAAGGGTATACTTCAAAGGGCATACTTCTTCAGGCTTTGGAAACCGTGCTTGGGCATGCCCATCAACTCCAAATGCCCCGGCCTCTTTTCAATTGTGTGTTTCAATCAGCTACACTAGCTTTTTTCGCGGCATGGATTTCAAACTTTTGTGGTACTTTTCAAGGGCATTGCTCACCACTTTTCAAGGTGTTTCTTTCCCGCCCTACCTCCCGTGGTCGCCTTCTTGAGAGCTGTTCCCTTCCCTTCCGCCATTCGATTCCAATGGCTGTTCCTGCCACTTGGCGGAGCACTTTCGTCAGGACGTTGAGATCATTTTGTGCCGCCTCACCCGACAACTTTTGGACAACCTCTGACTGGAACATGGTATCTGCCCATAGGATAGCGGGTACCTGCCAAGACCCGTAACGTGGGGAGAATCGAAGATGCTCATATCCCGGATTTATGAAAGTCCCTATTTTTACTCAGTGCTTTCAGGCAAGTCAAAGGAGAAGGAGACAAGCGTCATGAAACATAAATATACAATCTAAGCATGAAATGGTCAGTTACCCTCCCGGAAACGGACATGGCTAAGACAAAGTTGAACCTTCAGGGAGTACATACAGCACACCCGACAAATTTGGCCGTTCCGCGGTGACCCGAACGCTCGGAACGAGTCAGTTACGTAAGGTCTGTTGTTCCGGGCCTATGGGAAGACATGTGTGGAGCCCTCAAGCACGCGTTCATGTAGTGTAGGGGGGGTGGATGGGTGGGCGGGCGGCTGGATGAATTAAGGGACCAGGGGCGCACGGTCTCGCGACACTGCCCTCCTGGCATCATTGTCACCTTTGCATCATTGCGATGACTTCGGTTCGAGTTCGAGACGCCAATGCTTCTTTCCTGAAGTGGTGGGTTGGGACACCGATGCCAGCCATGGCAGGCGGCAAGGATCGTCCAGGTGACCAGCGTAAGGGCAAGAATTCTCGCTGCGGAGTTAACCCAAAAAAGCGGAGCACACGCCCGACTGGCGGCGGCGGCGCAAGCAGCCAGACAAACAAGGTAAGCAATGTATGAAGCGGTGCTGCTGAAGCTGGAGTTTTCAAGACCGCGTAGGTCAAAGTTTGTGCCCAGAACGCCCCCCAGACCTACCAGCCGAGACCGCGCCTCAGGGCGACTTGTGAAGCTGGTCGTTCCTAGTTGCTACACACCTCCTATCCTGGCGTCACAAGCGTGAATGGAAGGTAGTGGGTGGACAACGAACGCCCCTGATCACAGCCAAGGTTTACAGTTATGCGAGCTGTGACTTCGCCTGGCACACCGCTTGTAAAGGAGCTTGTTTTGCTCAGCTTCGTTATGCTCAGTCACTGTTGGCGCGGTTGTCGTCACGAGTCACCACCTTGATCTGGCGCAAGTCCGCAGCTTAGAAAGCCAAAGCAACACTTTCTCTTCCAGCACTGAACCCTCGATTGCGGAGAAGCGACCATGTGATACATCTGTGGCTCCTGACAAACACAACCGCGCAAGACCTGGAAGGGTGAACCGAAGAACATCGGCGGCCAACCAAAACCTTGAAGCTGAAGCTCGCCAACGGCCCAAACCTGAAGAGCGGTTCCTCCACCTCGCCTAAATTGTTGCATGGGTGGTTCCACTGCCTAATTTGAAGATCTCACTTTCAAAGCCCTCCTGCCAACAACAATCCGCCAGCGCAAGACAAAGTGCTCGGCGCAAGAGACGGCAGTTGATCAATGCCTGCTTCCGGGAAATTCGGCTGAAATCGTGAGAAAATATGTCTTTTTCGCGAACCTTTCGCGACTCCATCACCATGCCCTTTTCGTTGCAGCGTGCGTTCCGGAGCTATTGTTGCTGCTGCAGGCATGCTTGCAAACACAGCTGGCAACCACAGTAAAACAAGCATTCCACATGCTCCTGCAAGCCCCAGGGGAAACGCTCAAGGAAGTGACAACCTGAACCGGTACTCTAGCCTGGCAATTGCTCACATAAACCAGGCCTGGAACGAAAGGTCTGGAACATCTTTCTAGGCAAGGTCTGGAACGAAAGTCTGGAACACCGGTCCGGATCGAGTGTGGGTTCCGGACCCTGTTCCGGACCTTTCAAATTGACTCACAGCCAATTTGGATTATCTACAGGATCCGGCAACTCTGAACATCCCGGCACAATCATGAAGAAGTGCTGCTTCCCGAACAAGGGCGAGAGTGTTCAAAAGGCATGGAAACGCACGCAAATGTCTCCCTCGGGTGAGGGATCACACTTATTCAAAAGAAAGCAAGACGGAAACAAGAAAACCCAAATAGGCATGAAAGTCCCGGCTTCATCCTCCGGCCTGAGAGTGCGTAGGCCACGGCCGCCAAATACCGGTGCTCAAGGCCGACCTCCTCAAAGAGTTTCAGGAGCCACGTGGACAAGCCGTACCTCCGAGCCGTGTGCAAGTTCCCCCCTCCAGAACCCATGGCAGGCCTTTCATGCAATCAAGCCGCTGCCAACACCATGGCCCATTGCACCGCCCAGGGTTCTTACGCAGACCATAGCTAAGGAAACCATTTACCATAAGCTTTTACTCAAACGGAGTTTGGTCTTTTTGCAACCTCTTGACCAAATGTCGCGGCTTGACATCCCAAAAACAAAAAGGAGTTGACAGGTACCTACATGCCGAGGAAATGGTACATGCATGCATAAAGACATACAAACGAGTTTGCCGTGGTTCACTTTTGTCAGCAGTAACACCTGACAAGTATCCAACTCTTCCTTGGGCCCTTCTTCAGGTTGGTTTGAAGCGAAGCTTTGACACACACACACACACACAGTTTGGACCAGAACTCTTCGAGGCGCCATGCAAAGGCGATGGAGAAGCAGATGGTCCCCAGGCGCAAGGCCACCGGGCGCAGAGGCCACTGCAGCAAGGGTTTCAGTCCTGGAAACGGCAGATGAGGACCTCTGCCCCTTTCTGGAGCCTTTCTGGAGCTATCAGGGGCATATACCGAGGGTGATTTCCCCCTCTCCAAATGCCCGCCGTTTTGCGGTAGGTTCGAAAAGCCAATTTCTCCTTTGGGTGAAATCCATTTAAGGTTTAGTCATCCTTCCTCACGATACCCTAAAAGAGCTCCAGCATTTGGAGTACCCTGCATAACTCACGCCCCACCCATGCACTGAACTATCCACTGCACTTCTTGGGACCCCTCAGCCCTTGACAACGGAGCCCAGTTTTGCTCGAGAAGTATTGGGAATCTGGACGAATTGATTGAAATGCTGCATCTTCTTGTTTCTCTTGGGGATTTCCAATAGTCGGGTCATTTGGCACCCGAGATCAGCACACCCCACACCCACTTTTATTTGAATTTGGACCTGGCCTTCCTTGGCAGGACTGTGCTACCGCCGTCACATCTCTGCTAACTTCCAGTTTGGGCCTCGTTAACTAAGGATGCTGTGGAACTAACCAAAAGAACGCACCCCCAGACGGATCAAGCCAAAGCAGGTTCCCGTGGAGGCAAAGTCTTGAGGAGATCCTGCAATTTGAAAGGGAGGACGACATAAACCATTGTTAGGGCACTTCCTAATTTATCCGCCGACCCCTTCTCCTCAAAGGGGAGGCGCACGGGAAGGGTGGTTGCAGTACAAGCGCATGGATTAATCTTTGAGGCAAGCGTATGACTACTGGCATCATACGGATGCCCATCATCATCATCATCATCATCATCGATATGATCCTTCATCATTCTTATCGTCAACATCATCATCATCATTTCTATATCCTTCAACATCATCATCCCTTATTAGCCGGCACTGGTGATGCCGAGGATGTCATCATCATGTCTTATTAGGCAGCACTGGTGATGCAAGGGTGTTATGATGATAGTTATCATCGTAATCATCATCATGATCATCCCTATTATGATCCTCATCATCATGATGATGATCATCATCTCATTCTTATTCTTATTCTTCTATCATCGTAGCATCCTCTGCATTACCAAGGATGCCTAACACCACATTTGATATGTATATAGAAGAAAGATAGAAGAATAGAAGGAAGAGATGATGATGATGATGATGATGATGACAAGCATGATGACGATGATGACGGCGATGACTATGATGACAATCATCATGAAGATGATAAGGATGATGACTCTTATGACAACTATCATCGTAGCATCCTCTGCACTGCCAAAGCTGCGGATGACTGTCATGATAACTATCATCGTAGCATCCCCTGCATTACCAAGGATGCATTTCAAATGTATATAAAAGCAAGATAGAAGAAAATCATGATGACGATGATGAAGGCGATAACTAGGATGACAATCATCATGAAGATGATAAGGATGATGACTCTTATGATAACTATCATCGCAGCATCCTCTGCATTACCAAAGCTGCGGATGACTGTCATGATAACTATCATCGTAGCATCCTCTGCATTACCAAGGATGCCTAATACCGCATTTGAAATGATAGAAGAATATCATGATGACGATGATGAAGGCGATGACTATGATGACAATCATCATGAAGATGATGAGGATGATGACTCTTATGATAACTATCATCGTAGCATTTTTTGCATTACCAAAGCTGCGGATGACTATCATGATAACTATCATCGTAGCATCCTCTTCATTACCAAGGGTGCCTCGCGATGATCATGACTACGCATCATTATCGAAACGGCACCTCGCCTCAGATGCCATTTGTGCCATTGAGATTTGGAGTCCTGCCTTGATGATAATCATCACTACGCATCATTCGCAGCATCTCTGGCAATCATGAGGATAATCATCACTACGCATCCCCAGCATCTCCAGCAGCGATGATCATAATCATGACTACGCATCACTGTCGAAACGGCACCTCGCCTCAGATGCCATTTGGGTCAAAAAGAAACCAAAGAAACCAAAACCAAGGGCACTGTTTTTGGTTGCTCGAAAACCACAACTAAATCCAGGGGTCGGCGGCACTGGGCGGCAGCCCTTAAATCCGGCCACCGGACGTGATCGGGCCGCAGGCCAAAGCCCGTTAGGGCTTACCTTCAGGTATAAGGCCGCGCGCCCCATGCCGCCGACCATGCGCGGACCATGCGCATACGTTTTGTGCTGGGCCCTCCCTTATAAGGGGCGAAGGATTCGCGGATTGGTTTAGGCGATTTTTGTAGCATCTCCCCGCAGCGCCCAAAAACGAACATTTTTAGGGGGTGCCTAATACTGGACAACACCCCCAGCATTGCCAGCATCATCCCGGATGATGCGGATGATGTTATGCATGCCGGCGATGCGGGGGATGCTGGGGATGTTGTCCCCTAAGTCGGGCCAATTTTGCCGAAAACGTGCAACCTGAAAATCTTAAAATCTAAAGTGGATGGAAATGGATGGAAAATGGCCTGGATTGAAATCTCAAAATCCTAAAGTCTTAGATTCTTAAAATCTTAAATTAATATCTAACAATCAATCTTAGAATCTCAAGATCTTAAAATCTTAGAACTTAGAATCTTAAAATCTAAAAATATTAAAAACTTCCTAAAGTCTTCGAATCTTGAAATCTTAAAAACCTTATGTCTTAGAATCTTGAGACCTTAAACTCTTAAAATATGAAATGTTAGAGCCTTAATTCTTAAACCATTGAAACCTTAAATTCCGAAAGTCTTCAAATCTGAGACCCTTAGAATCTCAAAGTTTTTAGAATTTTGAAATCTTAACATCTACTCATCGGACTTACAGGAAAGGGAAGTGACAGAAACCCTCATGTCTTTGAATCTTCAGATGTTAAAATCTTAAAATATGAAATTCCTAAATTCTCAAAGTCTGAAAATCTCAGAATCTTAAAAGCTTCAAAAACTTAAATTCTTTAAATCTCGAACTATTGCAGTCTGAAAATCTTAAATTCATAAACAAGTAAAATATAATAAAATTCCTTCAATACGGGCTATATTCTTCTAAATTCCTTAAACTCTTAATCTTCAACTTTTGAAGTCTTGACATCTTAAGATCTTAAAATCTTAAATTCCGAAAGTCGCCAAATCTGAAAATCTCACAAAAAAAAGAATCTTAAAGCCTTCGAAATCTGATAATGGATGGTAAATGGCTGGGCAATGGCCTGGCTGTTATAACCTTCAAAAGCCTTAAATCTTCGAATCTTAAAACCTTAATTCTTCAACCATTGAAACCTTAAATTCCGAAAGTCTTCAAATCTGAGACCCTTAGAATCTCAAAGTTTTTAGAATTTTGAAATCTTAACATCTACTCATCGGACTTACAGGAAAGGGAAGTGGCAGAAACCCTCATGTCTTTGAACCTTCAGATGTTAAAATCTTAAAATATGAAACTCCTAAATTCTCAAAATCTGATAATCTCAGAATCTTAAATGCTTCAAAAACTTAAATTCTTTAAATCTCGAACTATTGCAAACTGAAAATCTTAAATTCATAAACAAGTAAAATATAATAAAATTCCTTCAACCCGGGCAATATTCTAAATTCCTTAACCTCTTAATCTTCAAATTTTGAAGTCTTGACATCTTAAGATCTTAAAATCTTAAATTCCGAAAGTCGCCAAATCTGAAAATCTCAAAAAACATACAATCTTAAAGCCTTGGATGGAAAATGGCTGGGCAATGGCCTGGCTGTTATAACCTTCAAAAACCTTAAATCTTTGAATCTTAAAACCTTAATTCTTCAACCATTGAAACCTTAAATTCCGAAAGTCTTCAAGTCTGAGACCCTTAGAATCTCAAAGTTTTTAGAATTTTAAGATCTTAACATCTGCTCATCGGACTTACAGGAAAGGGAAGTGACAGAACGGGCAGGGCAAGGTGCCCGGTGGCCGGCTGTGTCGCGCCAGCGTGTAAATCCGGCCACCGGACGTGATCGGGCCGCAGGCCAAAGCCCGTTAGGGCTTACCTTCAGGTATAAGGCCGCGCGCCCCATGCCGCCGACCATGCGCGGACCATGCGCATACGTTTTATGCTGGGCCCTCCCTTATAAGGGGCGAAGGATTTGCGGATTGGTTTAGGCGATTTTTGTAGCATCTCCCCGCAGCGTCCAAAAACGAGCATTTTTAGGGGGTGCCTAATACTGGACAACACCCCCAGCATTGCCAGCATCATCCCGGATGATGCGGATGATGCTATGCATGCTGGCGATGCGAAACAAGGGGCTTAGGGGAAATGCAAGGGAAACAGCATGAAGAAGGCACTGGAGAGGAAACAAAATGCCGGAAAATGCAGGCAGAACGCGAAGGGAGCCGGAGGATGGGAACGAAAAGAAATTGTTGCGAAGAGAAACTGAAGGAAAGGAGTGCGAGCAGTGAAGGGGCGTTCAAGGAGATGAAGGGAGCTGACATGAGCGAAAGGAAGTGCAGGGAAATGCCAGGAAACTGCATGACATGCAACGGAAATGAAGTTCAAATCCCGGGAACTAGCAGGAAGTAAAGGAAAAGGAAATGATAATTTCCGTGCGGGGTCAAAAAACCGAGCGTGTTTTTTTGTTGTTTTTTTTTGGGGGGGGTGCCCGTAGTGGACACCATCCTTGCAGCACCTGCATCATCCGGACAAAAAGGATGGACAAAAAGGCTGCAAAATTGATGGAAATGAAGGGGCGTTGATGAAAATATTTAGGAATTTGGAGGGACAAGGGATGATGGAAAAGGTGTGGAGGATTGATGGAAAGTTCCTGGACAAGGCATTGCTGGCATGAATGGAAAACGGATTGCAACAGGGAGCAACAACTGAGCATCCATGGCGGACATTGCTTCGGATGATGCAGTCGATGCAGGGGGTGGGGATGCTGGGGATGTTGTCCACGGTGAAGGGGGTTTGTGGGGAAATGAAGGGAAATGGGGGAAATGAAGGGAAATGTGGATGGACATTGATAGACAATTGATGGAAAGTTTGCGGAAAATTGCTGGCCGATGTGTGGAAAATTGGTGCCACTTCATGGAAAATGAATGGGCAATGGATGGGACATTGATGGACAATGGATGGATGGTACATTTGTGGAAAACAAAATTGCTGCACCGTCATGGTAAAAGGATAGGCCGTTGATGGAACATTGCTAGAAAATGGCTGGAGAATGAATAGCGAATGGACATGTGGGAATTCATGGATTCGCAGGGATGGAATGACTGGCAGATAGGTGGAATATGGCTGGAATATTGATGGAGCATGGATGGAAAATGGGTATGTGTGGAATGGGTGCAAAATGGCGGGAAGGTGGACCACGAGCAAACTCTCGGCAGCCTGCTAGACAGACAGGTGGACCGACAAAGAGATGCTGACAACGGACTCGATCTTTGAAACGGTCACATGTTGGCCACGGCCTGCGCTTCCCCATGGTCTGCACTTCCCCGTGCCCCAACTTGGGTGACCCGCCACAAGGCTTGTTGCGAGACCACCAAACCCACCGAGATCATAACACAAGCCTTGGTTGTTAGACCAGAAGCCTAGCACGAAAAAACCTGCCAACGGCCCGCTACACAATGGGACGCAGACAACAGAAGAGGTGTCTCAAATGATCACATCACATGTTTGCCACGGCCTTTTTCTTTCTGCCGCGCCAACACGTCTTGAACGATCATGACGCTTGCTCCAAGCTAGGCTTGTCCGAGCAGCACGCTTGGGCCGAGCTGCATGCTCGCATGGCCGGAGCCACGTTCTGGCTGGCTCTGCTCCGTTGGCTGGAGGCTTTTTTCTCACTTGCCTTGAAACTTCGCTTTTCAGTTTTAATTCCTTCGTGCGGGCCAGTCCCTGCGCAACCTGAGCATAACTTTGGTCCGGCCTGTCTGACTTGTGTCGAAGCTCAGCCCCGCTTGTGGCGCTTTTGGCCGGGAGTCTCACTTGGCTTGCGCGCGCACTCACGGCACACCCAGGAGGGCCAACGTCTGGCGCGGTACTCATCCCTGCGGGGGCGCGCTCGCCCACACCCCCCCTGGCATGGCGGGAAGGCGCAGTTGTTGCACCAAGAGTCTGCGTTGGCCGTCCTTGCCAAGCTTCCGCCGCATTGGCTGCACGTGTTTGCGGCACACTGGTTGCAAGTCCAGTTGGGACAGACTCTGGCGCGGCACTCGCCTTTGCGTGGACGGGCTTGTCCACACCCGCCCTGGCATGGCGGGAAAGCGCAGCTCTCGCACCACGAGTCTGCGTTTGCTGTCTGTAGCAAGTCTCCACCGCATTGGCTGCACTTGTTGGCGGCACACCTGTTGCAGACCCAAGTGGGGCGATTTTTGGCGTGGTACGCACTTTTTCGCGGGCGCGCGTGTCCGCACCCGCCCTGGCACGGCGGGAAGGCGCAGCTGTCGCACCATGTGCCGGGCGTTGCATATTTGGGCAAAGCGTTGCCGCATTGCTGGCACGCCTTGGCCGGCGGCTGTGCCGGCGGCTTGGCATTGCGCGTGGCACAGGTTCTGCAGATCCCTTCGTTGGTTTCTGAGTCGAGCCCGGTCACGTGGCTTCGAGACTTCCAGTGACCACACTGCTTGCACTT
This sequence comes from Effrenium voratum, assembly GCA_963377175.1. Taxonomy (NCBI): domain Eukaryota; class Dinophyceae; order Suessiales; family Symbiodiniaceae; genus Effrenium; species Effrenium voratum. Next base: position 419,865 of record CAUJNA010000979.1, read on the forward strand.
GGCTGCCTTTGTGGCTCTGATCGGTGCATCTGCTTCACACTGCTTGCAGCGTGCGCGGCGCAGCTCCTTCGTGCGTTTCTTTCTGAGAATCTCATCTAAGTTGAAGTCTGCCAGTGTGCGCTTTTGGCCTTTTTTGGCGGCATCGCCGCACTTGGAGCAGGCGAGAGGCTTGGTGCTGCATATCTTGCACAAACCTGGCTGTGTCATTGGCACTCCTTGGCACCATGCGCACAAAGTATCACCGCACTCTGCTTGGCGGGACTGGCCGGCCGGGCACTTTGCGCGACACGCGCGGCACACCCTGTCCATGCCCTGCGCCACGACGCTGAAGCGGGCGGCGTCTTCGTTCGCCAAGAAAGCGGTCAGGGGCTTGAGCGACTCCTGACCTGCGCGCGCTACGCTGCAGAGGCGACAGCTCAGCAGCACTTCCGGGTGCCGGCTGCGTTGCTTGGCTTCCTGCTGGAACCTCACCTTGGCTTCTTCCAAGGTAATGGTCTGCCGGTGCGTTTCGAGCAGCGTGCGCGGGCCTGTGAGATCGCCTTGGCCCAAGAGGTTGGGCCCAAATGGCCGGCTCACGCACAAGTCCTCGGCGCGCTTCACGCGAGACAAACACATGTAGGCACTGAGCTGCGCGTCTCGCGAGGGCGTGCTGTCCCAGAACCCAAGATCTAATGTGCAGGCGGGCAGTGTGGCTCCCATGAAGGAGTGCGCTGTGCCGGCATAGTCACAAGCCACTGGGAAGCCTCTTCGCAAAACGGTGGCACTGCCGGTCGCAGCGACCTTCCAGTGCTGCTGCACTGGCCGGATGCATGCGACCCCGGCGGGGAGGCTCGGTAGCTGTTTCCAAGTGGCACCCTCGACTTGTATCAGGAGACATGTCGGCATGCTTTGCAGAACGACTTCGGTTGCGGTAGTCGCCTGCACCGCCGCAGCATCCGCATCCTGCAAGCACCAGTTCAACAGCTTCGCGCGACTGTTTTTGAACAAGCGCAGTGGCCGCAGCTCGGGCAGAGTCTGCGTGACGCGAACCGGCATGCCGGGAAGCAAAGGCAGCAAGCCCATGATGCCGCCAGTGGCCTGGTCGTGGCGCTGCAGCCAGTTTTCTTTGCGAGCTTGCAGCTCCCCGATCGCAGCTTCCGGCTCGAGCTGAAACAGAGGTGTATCCTGCGCCACAACCCAAAGGAGCACGTGTTGCCGCTCGTGGGCCACCCATCGGGCTCGCAGCAGTGCAGCTACATACTTGGCCGCGTTGAAGCCGTGCACGAAAGGTCCTTCTAGAAACTTAGCTGCCTGTGGATCAGGCGTCTCACGTGCAGAGCCAGCGACGATGCGCCGGCGCTCTCGCTCGGTGGCGCACACGTCACACTCCTCCCTCACGCGGACGTCCCACGAGCGTGGGGTGCCGGATTGGATCTCCCGCTGCCACGCTGCGGCCAGTCCGTTGCACCGGTCCTGCTTGCAGTCGCACTGGCCGCTGTTCGGGCACCAACTGCCTGCCAGCGTGGGATAGCCGTGTAGGAAGCACCACACCTCTTGGGACAGCCGCCCATACCGGGCTTGCAAGAGCACGTGGCTCAGCCACGGGTCCACGCAGCGATGTTCTTTTGTCAGCTCAAACAAGCGCTGCATGCCGTCCTCGCCGTGCGTCCAAAACAGGCGGTGCAGGTTGGCGACTTGGACGCTGACCCCTTTGCTGAAAGGGTTTTGGAACAGCGAGGTGGCGCGCACCGCGGGGAACTGCCAGAAGTCCCCTGCGCAAAGGAAGTTCACGCCGCCGAACGGCCGCTCGTGCGTGGTGTCTCTGCACTTCCAGGAGCGCTTCTTGCGGGTCGCTTCTGCCAGCCGCTTTTGCAAGACGGCCAAGACCTCTAGCGCGACGGTGCTGCATTCGTCGACTATCAGCCACCGGAGTCGTTGGTACTTCACGAATTTGTCGGGGCCAAACTGCGTTTGTCGCCTCTGCTTGGGAGCCTTGACTTGCAGCTCGGCAAACGAGTGCAGCGTGTTTCCGTCGATCAGCGCAGCCTGGGTGTTTTGTGAGGCCAAGTACACAAACTCTTGCCCCTGCATCCACCCGCATATCTCTTCGAAAAAGCCGCGCAGCCACTTGAGGGTCTGGCTCTTGCCCGCCCCGGGCACGCCGTGCAAGAAGGCACGCAGTGGCTCGCTACGAAAGGGCTTGTCCTCTGCCTCCTCGCATGCTTCCCGCAGGCAGCGATCTATCACGGCCTGCAAAAAGGCCTGCTGCTCTTCGCTGGGCCGTGCCAGAGTGCTGGGGTCGTGCAAGTTGCGCAGCCACAGCGCAGCTGCCTGTGCACTCAGCTTGCCGTACACGCACGCCACTGCCGGCTGAGCGCGCGCTTCGCCCGGCCGCTCCTGCGGTGCATCTCCTGCTCCGGCTCCGAGGGCTTCCTTGGGATCTGGGACCCCTGCGCACCGTGCGAGGTCCGCCACTTGCTCCGCATCGGCATTGGTGCGCCACTGCTGGACTATGTTGCGCACTGCGGGGGCCGTGCGGCTGGAGTACTGGAAGCCGCCGCCCTCACTGAGTCGGCGAACTGTGGCTACATCCACCCAAGTCGTGTCCACTTCGGCGCATTGCTTCTCCTTCTTGTCCTGCTCCAAGTCTTCTTCGTCAGGCGTGCACTCGGCCGCGGCCAAGAAGTTGCGGATTGTCCTGGCAGCGTGCTCGGACACCGCGTGCTGCGTCGCATAGTCTCGCCAAGCTGCGCTGTGGCTTCTGTCTGCAGGGGCTGTCTTTTGTAGCAGCCGTCGCCGTGGCTTACTTGCTTGCAAGGAGGAGATGGGCAGGTCCAGCGCCGTGATGTGCGGCACGTGCAGGCTCGCGTCTGCCGCATCCAAGGTCCAAGGTCGCAGATACACGTTCAGGAACCGTGCTTGTGTGTCTGCGGGCATGTCACTTTTTGGAAGCGGGCACAGGCTTGGGAAAGGCACCACAGGCTCCTGACGCCGTTGCAGGTAGTGCGCTGCGGCCGCCTGGGTTTGGCTCTTGCACGGCGGGCGCAGGACGCTCGCTGCGAGACGGGGTGGCAAGGGGTCGCGCCAGCGATAGTCCCGTCCGAACTTCCAGCCGTCTGCGGGCGCAGACGCCTGGCCTTGCGCCATGCTCTGGGAGCGTCCGGGGCTCCACTCACTCAGGCCGCGCTCGTCCCCTTCGGCCGCCGCAGAAGGCGGCTGCAGCTTCTTCACTTCCCACCATTTCACAAACTCCCATGGAGACAAGAAGTACACGCGTGGGTCCGTGCCTCGCCACCCGTACAGCTCAGACAGCTTGAACTCTGCATTGCCTTTGCTGTGTGGCTTGAGTTTCTTCCGCTGTTCGGTGACTGCATCAAGCTGCGTCAACCACTCGTGCCCCACGAATGGGGCCACACAGAAGCTGCGAATGCATTCGGCCGAAGACGGCTCGCTCACGTCCCAAAAGCCAGCCAGCATGAACTCTTCCGTGAGTGGTCGGACGGAGCAACGAAACTCGAGGTCTCCCAGCACCCGGTTGACGACTTGCCTGTATCGCTGCAGCTCCTTGCCCTCACACGGCTTGGTGTCCAAGAAGCTCAATTGCCTCGCCGCGTGCTGCAGCTCTTTCCGGCCCAGAGGCTGCGGTTTTTGTAAGTACCCCGTGAAATACTTGGTGGCACGGCGAGCCGCTTGGGCGATGGCTCGCTGGAGCCGTCGGACGGTCTGCGCCCCAAGACAGTCCCGAGCGCAGTCCGGATCATGCGTGCTGCTCGCCAGAGGCACGCGGTAGTTCAGGCCGGTGTGACTGTTGCCCATCAGCATCAAGGCGAACGCTCGGCAGGTGCCAGACAGCCACGGATCGTGCCGGCGACCGAGCACAGTGCCCAGCGCATTACGGCGACCCCGGGTGCTGAGCTTGAACTTGCGCGCGTTGCCGCGGCAAATGACTCTGCAGCGCGGATTGGGCGGCCGCGGGAAGCCGTGCTTGCATTTATTCGGAGCGTTCTTTTTGCGGCATGCTGGCAGCGGCAAGCGGGCTTGCTGCGAGGCACTCCACGGGTGCACGTGATGCTGCTGATGCGTCAGCTTTTGCTGCACAGCTGCATCGTAGGCTGCCTTGAACCTCGCTGCATCCGTGGCTGCCGCCTGTTCTGCTTGATCTTGCGTCCACGCGCTCGGCTGCGTGTCTTGCAGTAGGAAGCAGGGCCACAAGCACAAAGCGTCCTTCTCTGGACCGCGGTAGTTTTGCAGCCACGACTTTTCCACTGCCTGCACCTCGGCTTGGTGCTTCTCGTGCAGAACATGCTCCTCGCAATGCAGCCACTGCTGAAAGTCGAACACTTCCGCCACACGCAGCACTTCGGCCTGCAGCAGGTCGGCAAGTTTCTGCAGGGGCTGCTGCCACACGCATGCCAAGTACACGTTGCAGTGAAAATGCGGTGTCGAGTTTGCTTGGTACTCAATCGCGCCGCACATGGCGTGGACCAGGCCCAGGCCCAGCACGCCGCCCGTCACGTGAAACCCGTGCCCTGTCTGATCGCGGCACGTGCAATTTGGGCATCGGAAGCACATGCGCAGGCCGAGCAGGGTGCCAAACACGAAGCGCACCATGGCCTGGAAGGCGACGACAACCGCCCACGGGTCTCTGGCCGTCAGCTCTCGCCGGACGTCATAATTCGGCAGCTCGATTTGGACATCGGCCGTGTCCCATACTTGAGGCGAGTCTCGTGCAAACCATGGCCCGGACATGCCTGTTGCTGCCGGGTCCGCACGGCGATACCGCGAGAACTTGAGGCAGAGGCCGTTGTGCCGCGTGGTGGGCGACAATGTCAGGAACAGCGGCTCTCCTAGTTCCACCCGGGCCCCGAACAAGAACCGGCCGATGCGGCGACGGACTTCCACCGTCCCCGGCAAGGTCTGCTGCGTGTGCCGCACTTCCCGCAGCAGCTCCTGCTCAGGCAGCGTCAAGTCTTTGGCGTACCACAACTTCCGCGCATCGTAGTTGATGGGCTTGCACACATTGCGGCGCACGGTGTACACCCCTTTCTGCAACTTTTTGTACAGGCCTTGCGCGGCTTCCACCCATGCCTGATCGGGAGTTTCCTTCAGCTCGGCCCGCTTGCCTTTGAGCCGACGCCACAGGTCGGAGTGCCACACCGAATGCCAACTTCATCGTGATGCGGCGCACCCCGGGCACTAGATCCCAGGAGTTGCGGATGGAGCTCTCCACGCGCCGGGCCAGCGATTGCATGTATGCGAAGGGCGTGAGCACGGCAGCCTCACTGCCCCTGCGGTCCCGCGACTTGGACGGGAAATCCGGACCGCCCACTGGCGCGGGCAGGCTGAAAGGGTACGCCCAGCTGACGAATCGATTTTGCCACTGGTCCCAAAAGCTTTGCCCGGTTTGCACCTTCACGTGCGCGGTGAGCTTGGCTAGCTGCACAATTTCTTGCACGTCTACGTCGTGCACCTGGGAGCTAGTGTAGTCGGACGACAACACGTGCGGCCGCACTATGCCAGCAAAGGCCTCGCCGTTGACTTCATGCACGCTGGCCGCTTCAGGTGTGGCATGCTTTTTCTGCCCTCCGCCGCTTTGGTCGGCTTCCTCCGGCGCCATCGGGGCGGCCTCCATGGTCACCGGCGACATTTCGTCTTTGCCGTACCTGCTGAACACCCGCTGCTTCAAGCTTTCTTTGAGCGCGGCTTTGTCTGCCCATGCCTCACACATGGGATGTCCGCTGTCGATCAGGTGCTCCAACAACCTCACGACGATCCACGGGCGCAGCTTTGCACCAGCCACCCACTCCACGATCTCGGCGTGCCGCATGCCCTTGATTGTCAACTTCATCATGGTGTTGAGCACCGGGACTGCGTGCGGCAGCTGATGCAGCACAGCCTCCGCCCCCAAGCGGTGGAGACTGCCGTAGATCTCCTCCCAAGGCATGCTGAAGGAGCTAACATTGCCTCGCACGGCCACGCGGAAGTCGCTGCGATGCAGCTCCTCCTCCATCAGGTGCCCGCGATCTTCCTCTATATAGAAACTCACCACGGACGTCCACACGGGACATGCTGCCGCGGCCTCAATCCACCGCACCTTTTCTTGATATAAGAAATTCAGAGGATACCCGTACCAGTTGTCATTGGCAAGAGCTTGCGGGACTTGCGGGCACGTGCTCTGCCGCAAGCGGCTCCAGCATGTCCGGCACAGTGGCAGCTTGCACTCAGCGCACAGTTGCTCTTGCGTGGCTGGACACGCGGCACACACGCGGTCTTCTGGGCAGCACAGAATTCGCTGCCCCTCAAACAGATCGGGCGGCAGCGACAGCTGCCAATCCTGCTCCGGAAGCCGATCTCTCACGGCCGCGTGCTCGCCGTACTTGCGAATGTACTCTGTCAAGCTCCAGTTCGCGGCAAAGCTCTCGGCTGACACGGTTGTGAACAGCTCGCGCACTGACACGTATCCTACGTTGCCATTAGGACCTCCAGGCTGCACTCCCGCGCAACAGGCGCACACCAAGGCCACGCAGTGCTCCTCGCGCCTCTCCTGTCGGAGACGGCGTAGCGTGCGCCGATCCACGCTCCAGCCCACTGCAGGCACGGATGCCTCCTCTCGGCAAACGAGTGCCACCACTCCTGCCCTGCCTGGCCGGCACACAGGCTGTCCCAGTGGCACGCGGCCAAGTGAGCCCAGAGACACGTGTTCGCCTTGCCGCAGCAGGCGCCACTCAGGCGAGTCCAGTGTAAGTCTGGCACCACCCACGCTCCAGCGTGCCCCGCTCTTGACACGGCTGCGTCTCGCTGCACCAAGCGCAGCCTGCAAACGCGCAATGCACGGCGGGGTAGACTATTCCTGAGGCAGGCGCGCACATGCTGGCACTCCAGGCCGGGAGCGGCGGCGGCAGCAGCGGCGTCGGCCGCAGCAGGGATGCCACTTGCTCGGCAAGGTGGACGTCTGTGTCTTCCAGGGTGGTCCACGTCTTGCTGGCTTCCACCGCCACCGGGCCGAGCTCTTCAGCTTCGTCGCTGGCATCCTGCGAGTCCCACGACTGCACACTATCGGTTTCCATCTCTATTTTGTCAGAGTTTTTGTCTGACAAGGGCACGTCACTGTTGGTTTCTGGCTCGGACCAGACGTCCGCCTCCGCTTCAGGAATTGGAGCATGGATGCGCTCGGGCTGCCTTGGCACACTATCGGTTTCCATGTCTATTTTGTCAGAGTTTTTGTCTGACAAGACCACGTCACACTTGGTTTCTGGCTCGGACCAGACGTCCGCCTCCACTTCAGGAATTGGAGCATGGATGCGCTCGGGCCGCCTTGGCATGCCTAGCACTTCCCACATGGCTTCACTGCCGCCTTCGGCCCACCGCCTCACCCAAGGTGTCCGCGCAAACGGCTGCGGAGACACGGCATCGGTCCCGAGCAGATCATAGTGCCCCACGTTGCCGATCTCTCGGTGCAGCAGCTGCAGCACGGTCGGGAGCCGAGCCACTGCCGTCCGGCATTCTTCGTCCGTGACACGAGTCTGAGTTCGTGCCCAGTAGTTCGCGTCAGGGACGCCGCTCCATACTATAGCATCGAAGTCGAACTGCTGGGTGAGCGCCCACAATTCTGCGCTGGTCCCATGATGGAAGGAGTCCAGACCGTTAGGCTGCTCCACCACAGCCAGCACCTTACTCCACAGCACCAGCTTGGCGTCTGGAACCTGTGCCTCCACGCCACCGCGCCGTCGAACGAAGTCTCGGTGTCGCTCCAACTCCGCCTCCGTTTCTGGCACGCAAGCTGCTTCAGTTGCTGCGGCATCTGGTCCAGCCAGCGCCGCCCACAGCCACTCTAGCGCCTGCAAGTAGATCTCCGCTGCAGCACGCAGACACCAGCGCGGCCTAGCACCTGCTCCAGGCCTGGCCCCGTACCTTGCCACCGCATGGAAGAGGCACCAGCCATCTCCAGGAACTGCCACGACTACACCCCCGGCTCTGTGCCCAGCCCCACTTGCCATGCGCTGCTAAATCACTTACCAGCGCCCCATGGGCAACTGTCACCAGCCTGCAGCTCCTTGTCCGCCCCGCGGGCAACTTTCCCCTTCTTCCGGCGCTAGACCGTGCGTGATGCTTGACTCCTGTGGCTGAAGCCTGTTGGCGTGTTTCGGGTGCGGCCCCAGCTGTCTAACAGTTTGGACAAGTCTGAGCTGCGAGCTGCAACTGCTGCGAGAGAAGCACCGCAAGTTGGCCCTGCCTTTGTGAGTAATCATGCGCAACATGTGACAGTCCCAAGGTGTTTTCATATTCTTTTTTTCGTGTCTTACAGTGAAAGAGTCGCTCCACGTTCAGGTGAAACCAGACTATTGAAACAACCCTCAACGACAGGTTTGTTTGCGGCGCTCTTGGCTGAAACGGTTCGAGGGTTGGCTTGCCCGCAGAGCTGGTTTCCAAAAACCTGGCGCCAAGCCAAGGGCTTGTTACTGAAGTGGACCTTGCTTCCTACTGTTGCTTTTTTTGTCCCTTGTAAATAGCCTGCAAGGCTTTGCGACAAAAAAAAAGTTCATCGCAGCTAGTGCGACGAATCTGTTGTGTGATTGCTGCTAGTCCGACGTGGCTGTTGCGTGACACATGTTGCTGCTTGAGCGACTAACGTTTTCAGAAGCTGCTGTGTGACACATGTTGCTGCTGATGCGACGAATGTTTTTGAAAGCTGCTGCGCGAGAAATGTTGCTGCTTCTGCGGCGAACGTCATCAAGAGCTGCCGCGTGAAACATGTTGCTGCAAGCACGATGAACATTATTGGTGGCTGCTATGTGAAACATGCTGCTGCTTGTGCAACGAACATTTTCAGGCGCTCCCTTGGCTTCACTCGGCCTCCCTTAAAACTGCCAAACTGCGCTTGCAAAATGCCTTGCGACGCTGTGCAGCGCGCGGTCAACTGATGCGGGGTGATCAATCTGCTTGTGCTGTCTGGCGTCCCTTAGCTTCACTCGGCTTCCCTTACAACTGCCAAACTGCTCTTGCAACATGCATGGCGACACTGCTGGCAGCTTGTGGAAGCGGGTGGAACAGTGTTGGAGAATGGATGCATAATAATGTATGGAAGGGATGGAACTGGTGGAAAATGGATGGATGATTGATGGCAACTAAAAAAACAAAGTACACTAAAGGAGAAAGCAGATGGGATGGCTCGGACATGGATGGGAACCTGGACGGGGCTCAAGTAACAGGAAAGGCAAGGACGTGCAGGGACTGGAAGTGCAGGAGCGGGCCTGACGGGCTGGCCCCCGCCCTCCTTCCACTTCTTTTTCGACTTGGAAGCACCCTGCGGGCAACTTTCCGGTAGATGACGAGTAGCGACTGAAGGGCAGTGAAACAGATGACACTTCAAATGCAGGAAAATGAAGTGACAGGGCGGGAAACATCCAACGGAAGCAACTGCGGCCTTTTCGGCTCTGACACCATGCGCATTCCCTGGCTGGCGCGACCATCGCCTTTTCTCCATGGCTGAAGCGGTCTATGACTGAGAAGCGCCCTGTGGGCAACTTGCCGCCTCCTCCCTTTCGAGCGCGTTTGCAATCGCGACTGCTGCTTCTTCTCCATGTCTGCAGAGGCACATGACTGAGAAGCGCCCTGGGGGCAACTTCCGCCCTGTTTCCGTTCTAGCGCGTGCATGCTGCTTCAACCTGCGCATGTGGGTTTAGCGTGTTGGCGCGCTTCTGTGGTTTTAGCTGTCGAGCAGTTTGCACAAGGCTTCGCGCTGGGGTGCTTACAGGGGGGAGAAATGCGACTGACACGGCGCTCAAGGAAGTGCAGGGAGCTCAAACGCACAGGAAGCAAAGGGGAATGCCAGGAAACTCTCAAAGTTGCAGGAAAGACGCGCAAAGGAAGTGAGGTTCAAATCTCGGCATCTCATCCGAATTAAAGGACAGGGAAGTGACAGAACAGGCAGGGCCAGGTGCCCGGTGGCCGGCTGTGTCGCGTCAGCGTGTAAATCCGGCCACCGGACGTGATCGGGCCGCAGGCCAAAGCCCGTTAGGGCCCCCATGCCGCCGACCATGCGCAGAACATGCGCCGACCATGCTCCGACCATGCGCATACGTTTTGCGCTGGGCCCACCCTTATAAGGGGCGAAGGATTTGCGGATTGGCTTAGGCGATTTCCGAGGATTTTTGTAGCATCCCCCGCAGCATCCAAAAACGAGTCCAAAAACGTGTATTTTTAGGGGGTGCCTAATACTGGACTACACCCCCAGCATTGCCAGCATCATCCCGGATGATGCGGATGATGCTATGCATGCTGGCGATGCGAAATAAGGGGCTGAAGGGGAAATACAAGGAAACAGGAGTGACTGAAAGTGAACGAAATGGATGTCAAAGGAATTGCACGAAAATGAAGAGGGTACTGGAGAGAAACCGAGATGCAGGAAAATGCACGGGCAGAACGTGAAGGGAACCGGACAGCGGGAACGAAAAGGGAAAGGAATGCGAATAAACAATTCATGGGAAATGGCTGGCTGGAATGGGCTGGAAAAAGGATGGACAAAAAGGATGCAAAATTGATGGAAATGAAGGGGCGTTGATGAAAAAAATGCGGGAAATGGAGGGAAAGGGGATGGATGGAAAATGAGTGCACAATTGATGCAAAGTTCCTGGAAAATGCATTGATGGAATGAATGGAAAAAGGATTGCAATAGGGTGCAACAATTGAGCATCCATGGCGGACATTGCTTCGGATGATGCAGTCGATGCAGGGGGTGCTGTCCACGCCGTTCAGGGACGTGTGGGGAAATGAAGGGAAAGGTGAATGGAAATGGATCGGAAATGTCTGGAAAATGGATGTCAAAGGAATTGCACGAAAATGAAGAGGGCACTGGAGAGAAACCAAGATGCATGGAAAATGCACGGGCAGAACGTGAAGGGAGCCGGACAGCGGAAACGAAAAGGGAAAGGAATGCGTACAAACAATTCATGGGACATGGCTGGATGGAATGGGCTGGAAAAAGGATGGACAAAAAGGATGCAAAATTGATGGAAATGAAGGGGCGTTGATGAAAAAAATGCGGGAAATGGAGGGAAAGGGGATGGAAAATGTGTGCACAATTGATGCAAAGTTCCTGGAAAATGCATTGATGGAATGAATGGAAAAAGGATTGCAATAGGGTGCAACAATTGAGCATCCATGGCGGACATTGCTTCGGATGATGCAGTCGATGCAGGGGGTGCTGTCCACGCCGTTCAGGGACGTGTGGGGAAATGAAGGGAAAGGTGACTGGAAATGGATCGCAAATGTCTGGAAAATGGATGGAAACTTCATGGAAGCTGGGGGGAAAGTTGATGGAGCATGCAGGGGGCGCTGTCCGTGCCGGTAAGGGACATGTGGGGAAATCAAGGCAAAAGTGGATGGAAATGGATTGTGGAAAATGGATGAAAAATTCATGGAAAATGGATGGAACATTGCTGGACAATGGATGGAAACTTCGTGGAAAATGGGTGGGCAATAGATGGACACTTGCGGGAAAATGGATGGCAAATGATGGAATGCATGGACAAAGGATAGAAAAGCATGGAAAACAGCTGGATAATGTATGGAAAATTGAGGCTTCCTTTTTTTAACACTTTCCGCGCGGAGTAAAAAAACCGAGCGGTTTTTTGAGGGGGGGGGGGGGCGCCCATAGTGGACAACATCCTGGCAGCACCTGCATCCTCCGGAAATTCCCCATGGTCTGCGCTTCCCCTTGCCCCAACTTGGGTGACCCGCCACAAGGCTTGTTGCGAGACCACCAAACCCACCAAGATCATAACACAAGCCTTGGTTGTTAGACCCGAAGCCTAGCACGAAAAAACCTGCCAACGGCCCGCTAGACAATGAGACGCAGACAACAGAAGAGGTGTCTCAAATGATCACATCACATGTTTGCCACGGCCTTTTTCTTTCTGCCGCGCCAACACGTCTTGAACGATAATGACGCTTGCTCCAAGCTAGGCTTGTCCGAGCAGCACGCTTGGGCCGAGCTGCATGCTCGCATGGCCGGAGCCACGTTCTGGCTGGCTCTGCTCCTTTGGCTGGAAGCTTTTTTCTCACTTGCCTTGAAACTTCGCTTTTGAGTTTTAATTCCTTTGTGCGGACAAGTCCCTGCGCAACCTGAGCATAACTTTGGTCCGGCCTGTCTGACTTGTGTCGAAGCTCAGCCCTGCTTGCGGCGCTTTTGGCCGGGAGTCTCACTTGGCTTGCGCGCGCACTCACGGCACACCCAGGAGGGCCAACGTCTGGCGCGGTACTCATCCCTGCGGGGGCGCGCTCGCCCACACCCCCCTGGCATGGCGGGAAGGCGCAGTTGTTGCACCAAGAGTCTGCGTTGGCCGTCCTTGCCAAGCTTCCGCCGCATTGGCTGCACGTGTTTGCGGCACACTGGTTGCAAGTCCAGTTGGGACAGACATTGGCGTGGTACTCTCCCTTGCGTGGACGGGCTTGTCCACACCCGCCCTGGCACGGGGGGAAGGCGCAGTTGTTGCACAAAGAGTCTGCGTTGGCCGTCTTTGGCAAGTCTCCGCCGCATTGGCTGCACGTGTTTGCGGCGCACTGGTTGCAAATCCAGTTGGGACAGACACTGCCGTGGTACTCTCCCTTGCGTGGACGGGCTTGTCCACAGCTGCCCTGGCACGGCGGGAAGGCGCATTTGTCGCACCAAGAGTTTGCGTTGGCCGTCTTTGGCAAGTCTCCGCCGCATTGGCTGCACGTGCATGCGTCACACTGGTTGCAAGTCCAGTTGGGACAGACTCTGGCGCGGCACTCGCCTTTGCGTGGACGGGCTTGTCCACACCCGCCCTGGCATGGCGGGAAAGCGCAGCTCTCGCACCACGAGTCTGCGTTTGCTGTCTGTAGCAAGTCTCCACCGCATTGGCTGCACTTGTTGGCGGCACACCTGTTGCAGACCCAAGTGGGGCGATTTTTGGCGTGGTACGCACTTTTTCGCGGGCGCGCGTGTCCGCACCCGCCCTGGCACGGCGGGAAGGCGCAGCTGTCGCACCATGTGCCGGGCGTTGCATATTTGGGCAAAGCGTTGCCGCAGTGCTGGCACGCCTTGGCCGGCGGCTGTGCCGGCGGCTTGGCATTGCGCGTGGCACAGGTTCTGCAGATCCCTTCGTTGGTTTCTGAGTCGAGCCCGGTCACGTAGCTTCGAGACTTCCAGTGACCACACTGCTTGCACTTGGCTGCCTTTGTGGCTCTGATCGGTGCAGCTGCTTCACACTGCTTGCAGCGTGCACGGCGCAGCTCCTTCGTGCGTTTCTTTCTGAGAATCTCATCTAAGTTGAAGTCTGCCAGTGTGCGCTTTTGGCCTTTTTTGGCGGCATCGCCGCACTTGGAGCAGGCGAGAGGCTTGGTGCTGCATATCTTGCACAAACCTGGCTGTGTCATTGGCACTCCTTGGCACCATGCGCACAAAGTATCACCGCACTCTGCTTGGCGGGACTGGCCGGCCGGGCACGTTGCGCGACACGCGCGGCACACCCTGTCCATGCCCTGCGCCACGACGCTGAAGCGGGCGGCGTCTTCGTTCGCCAAGAAAGCGGTCCGGGGCTTGAGCGACTCCTGACCTGCGCGCGCTACGCTGCAGAGGCGACAGCTCAGCAGCACTTCCGGGTGCCGGCTGCGTTGCTTGGCCTCCTGCTGGAACCTCACCTTGGCTTCTTCCAAGGTAATGGTCTGCCGGTGCGTTTCGAGCAGCGTGCGCGGGCCTATGAGATCGCCTTGGCCCAAGAGGTTGGGCCCAAATGGCCGGCTCACGCACAAGTCCTCGGCGCGCTTCACGCGAGACAGACACATGTAGGCACTGAGCTGCGCGTCTCGAGAGGGCGTGCTGTCCCAGAACCCAAGATCTAATGCGCAGGCGGGCAGTGTGGCTCCCATGAAGGAGTGCGCTGTGCCGGCATAGTCACAAGCGACTGGGAAGCCTCTTCGCTGAACGGTGGCACTGCCTGTCGCAGCGACCTTCCAGAGCTGCTGCGCTGGCCGGATGCACGCGACCCCGGCGGGGAGGCTCGGTAGCTGTCTCCAAGTGGCACCCTCGACTTGTATTAAGAGACATGTCGGCATGCTTTGCAGAACGACTTCGGTTGCGGTAGTCGCCTGCACCGCCGCAGCATCCGCATCCTGCAAGCACCAGTTCAACAGCTTCGCGCGACTGTTTTTGAACAAGCGCAGTGGCCGCAGCTCGGGCAGTCTGCGTGACGCGAACCGGCATGCCGGGAAGCAAAGGCAGCAAGCCCATGATGCCGCCAGTGGCCTGGTCGTGGCGCTGCAGCCAGTTTTCTTTGCGAGCTTGCAGCTCCCCGATCGCAGCTTCCGGCTCGAGCTGAAACAGAGGTGTATCCTGCGCCACAACCCAAAGGAGCACGTGTTGCCGCTCGTGGGCCACCCATCGGGCTCGCAGCAGTGCAGCTACATACTTGGCCGCGTTGAAGCCGTGCACGAAAGGTCCTTCTAGAAACTTAGCTGCCTGTGGATCAGGCGTCTCACGTGCAGAGCCAGCGACGATGCGCCGGCGCTCTCGCTCGGTGGCGCACACGTCACACTCCTCCCTCACGCGGACGTCCCACGAGCGTGGGGTGCCGGATTGGATCTCCCGCTGCCACGCTACGGCCAGTCCGTTGCACCGGTCCTGCTGGCAGTCGCACTGGCCGCTGTTCGGGCACCAACTGCCTGCGTGTAGCGTGGGATAGCCGTGTAGGAAGCACCACACCTCTTGGGACAGCCGCCCATACCGTGCTTGCAAGAGCACGTGGCTCAGCCACGGGTCCACGCAGCGATGTTCTTTTGTCAGCTCAAACAAGCGCTGCATGCCGTCCTCGCCGTGCGTCCAAAACAGGCGGTGCAGGTTGGCGACTTGGACGCTGACCCCTTTGCTGAAAGGGTTTTGGAACAGCGAGGTGGCGCGCACCGCGGGGAACTGCCAGAAGTCCCCTGCGCAAAGGAAGTTCGCGCCGCCGAACGGCCGCTCGTGCGTGGTGTCTCTGCACTTCCAGGAGCGCTTCTTGCGGGTCGCTTCTGCCAGCCGCTTTTGCAAGACGGCCAAGACCTCTAGCGCGACGGTGCTGCATTCGTCGACTATCAGCCACCGGAGTCGTTGGTACTTGACGAATTTGTCGGGGCCAAACTGCGTTTGTCGGCTCTGCTTGGGAGCCTTGACTTGCAGCTCGGCAAACGAGTGCAGCGTGTTTCCGTCGATCAGCGCAGCCTGGGTGTTTTGTGAGGCCAAGTACACAAACTCTTGCCCCTGCATCCACCCGCATATCTATTCGAAAAAGCCGCGCAGCCACTTGAGGGTCTGGCTCTTGCCCGCCCCGGGCACGCCGTGCAACGGAAGGCACGCAGTTGGCTCGCTACGAAAGGGCTTGTACTCTGCCTCCTCGGCGTTGCTTCCCGCAGGCAGCGATTCTATCACGCCTGCAAAAGGCCTGCTGCTCTGCGCTGTGGCCGATGCCAGAGTGCTGTGAGTTTCGTGCAAGTGGCGCAAGCTCATGACAAGGCGACTGTGGCACTCAGCTTGCAGTACAGCACGCCACCGCCCCGCTGAGATAGCGCCGCGCTTCGCGCGGACGATCCTGCCCGTCCACGCGCGGCGACGGCTCCGAGGGCTCCTGGGACTGGCGCCCCCTTGCGCACAGGTGCGAGGTCCGACACTTGCTCCGCATCGGCTTGGTGCGCCACTGCTGGACTATGTTGCGCACTGCGGGGGCCGTGCGGCTGGAGTACTGGAAGCCGCCGCCCTCACTGAGTCGGCGAACTGTGGCTACATCCACCCAAGTCGTGTCCACTTCGGCGCATTGCTTCTCCTTCTTGCCCTGCTCCAAGTCTTCTTCGTCAGGCGTGCACTCGGCCGCGGCCAAGAAGTTGCGGATTGTCCTGGCAGCGTGCTCGGACACCGCGTGCTGCGTCGCATAGTCTCGCCAAGCTGCGCTGTGGCTTCTGTCTGCAGGGGCTGTCTTTTGTAGCAGCCGTCGCCGTGGCTTACTTGCTTGCAAGGAGGAGATGGGCAGGTCCAGCGCCGTGATGTGCGGCACGTGCAGGCTCGCGTCTGCCGCATCCAAGGTCCAAGGTCGCAGATACACGTTCAGGAACCGTGCTTGTGTGTCTGCGGGCATGTCACTTTTTGGAAGCGGGCACAGGCTTGGGAAAGGCACCACAGGCTCCTGACGCCGTTGCAGGTAGTTCGCTGCGGCCGCCTGGGTTTGGCTCTTGCACGGCGGGCGCAGGACGCTCGCTGCGAGACGGGGTGGCAAGGGGTCGCGCCAGCGATAGTCCCGTCCGAACTTCCAGCCGTCTGCGGGCGCAGACGCCTGGCCTTGCGCCATGCTCTGGGAGCGTCCGGGGCTCCACTCACTCAGGCCGCGCTCGTCCCCTTCGGCCGCCGCAGAAGGCGGCTGCAGCTTCTTCACTTCCCACCATTTCACAAACTCCCATGGAGACAAGAAGTACACGCGTGGGTCCGTGCCTCGCCACCCGTACAGCTCAGACAGCCTGAACTCTGCATTGCCTTTGCTGTGTGGCTTGAGTTTCTTCCGCTGTTCGGTGACTGCATCAAGCTGCGTCAACCACTCGTGCCCCACGAATGGGGCCACACAGAAGCTGCGAATGCATTCGGCCGAAGACGGCTCGCTCACGTCCCAAAAGCCAGCCAGCATGAACTCTTCCGTGAGTGGTCGGACGGAGCAACGAAACTCGAGGTCTCCCAGCACCCGGTTGACGACTTGCCTGTATCGCTGCAGCTCCTTGCCCTCACACGGCTTGGTGTCCAAGAAGCTCAATTGCCTCGCCGCGTGCTGCAGCTCTTTCCGGCCCAGAGGCTGCGGTTTGTGTAAGTACCCCGTGAAATACTTGGTGGCACGGCGAGCCGCTTGGGCGATGGCTCGCTGGAGCCGTCGGACGGTCTGCGCCCCAAGACAGTCCCGAGCACAGTCCGGATCATGCGTGCTGCTCGCCAGAGGCACGCGGTAGTTCAGGCCGGTGTGACTGTTGCCCATCAGCATCAAGGCGAACGCTCGGCAGGTGCCAGAAAGCCACGGATCGTGCCGGCGACCGAGCACAGTGCCCAGCGCATTACGGCGACCCCGGGTGCTGAGCTTGAACTTGCGCGCGTTGCCGCGGCAAATGACTCTGCAGCGCGGATTGGGCGGCCGCGGGAAGCCGTGCTTGCATTTATTCGGAGCGTTCTTTTTGCGGCACGCTGGCAGCGGCAAGCGGGCTTGCTGCGAGGCACTCCACGGGTGCACGTGATGCTGCTGATGCGTCAGCCTTTGCTGCACAGCTGCATCGTAGGCTGCCTTGAACCTCGCTGCATCCGTGGCTGCCGCCTGTTCTGCTTGATCTTGCGTCCACGCGCTCGGCTGCGTGTCTTGCAGTAGGAAGCAGGGCCACAAGCACAAAGCGTCCTTCTCTGGACCGCGGTAGTTTTGCAGCCACGACTTTTCCACTGCCTGCACCTCGGCTTGGTGCTTCTCGTGCAGAACATGCTCCTCGCAATGCAGCCACTGCTGAAAGTCGAACACTTCCGCCACACGCAGCACTTCGGCCTGCAGCTGGTCGGCAAGTTTCTGCAGGGGCTGCTGCCACACGCATGCCAAGTACACGTTGCAGTGAAAATGCGGTGTCGAGTTTGCTTGGTACTCAATCGCGCCGCACATGGCGTGGACCAGGCCCAGGCCCAGCACGCCGCCCGTCACGTGAAACCCGTGCCCTGTCTGATCGCGGCACGTGCAATTTGGGCATCGGAAGCACATGCGCAGGCCGAGCAGGGTGCCAAACACGAAGCGCACCATGGCCTGGAAGGTCTCTGGCTGTCAGCTCTCGCCGGACGTCATAATTCGGCAGCTCGATTTGGACATCGGCCGTGTCCCATACTTGAGGCGAGTCTCGTGCAAACCATGGCCCGGACATCCCTGTTGCTGCCGGGTCCGCACGGCGATACCGCGAGAACTTGAGGCAGAGGCCGTTGTGCCGCGTGGTGGGCGACAATGTCAGGAACAGCGGCTCTCCTAGTTCCACCCGGGCCGCCGATGCGGCGACGGACTTCCACCGTCCCCGGCAAGGTCTGCTGCGTGTGCCGCACTTCCCGCAGCAGCTCCTGCTCAGGCAGCGTCAAGTCTTTGGCGTACCACAACTTCCGCGCATCGTAGTTGATGGGCTTGCACACATTGCGGCGCACGGTGTACACCCCTTTCTGCAACTTTTTGTACAGGCCTTGCGCGGCTTCCACCCATGCCTGATCGGGAGTTTCCTTCAGCTCGGCCCGCTTGCCTTTGAGCCGACGCCACAGGTCGGAGTGCCACACCGAATGCCACTTCATCGTGATGCGGCGCACCCCGGGCACTAGATCCCAGGAGTTGCGGATGGAGCTCTCCACACGCCGGGCCAGCGATTGCATGTATGCAAAGGGCGTGAGCACGGCAGCCTCACTGCCCCTGCGGTCCCGCGACTTGGACGGGAAATCCGGACCGCCCACTGGCGCGGGCAGGCTGAAAGGGTACGCCCAGCTGACGAACCGATTTTGCCACTGGTCCCAAAAGCTTTGCCCGGTTTGCACCTTCACGTGCGCGGTGAGCTTGGCTAGCTGCACAATTTCTTGCACGTCTACGTCGTGCACCTGGGAGCTAGTGTAGTCGGACGACAACACGTGCGGCCGCACTATGCCAGCAAAGGCCTCGCCGTTGACTTCATGCACGCTGGCCGCTTCAGGTGTGGCATGCTTTTTCTGCCCTCCGCCGCTTTGGTCGGCTTCCTCCGGCGCCATCGGGGCGGCCTCCATGGTCACCGGCGACAATTCGTCTTTGCCGTACCTGCTGAACACCCGCTGCTTCAAGCTTTCTTTGAGCGCGGCTTTGTCTGCCCATGCCTCACACATGGGATGTCCGCTGTCGATCAGGTGCTCCAACAACCTCACGACGATCCACGGGCGCAGCTTTGCACCAGCCACCCACTCCACGATCTCGGCGTGCCGCATGCCCTTGATTGTCAACTTCATCATGGTGTTGAGCACCGCACCGGGACTGCGTGCGGCAGCTGATGCAGCACAGCCTCCGCCCCCAAGCGGTGGAGACTGCCGTAGATCTCCTCCCAAGGCATGCTGAAGGAGCTAACATTGCCTCGCACGGCCACGCGGAAGTCGCTGCGATGCAGCTCCTCCTCCATCAGGTGCCCGCGATCTTCCTCTATATAGAAACTCACCACGGACGTCCACACGGGACATGCTGCCGCGGCCTCAATCCACCGCACCTTTTCTTGATATAAGAAATTCAGAGGATACCCGTACCAGTTGTCATTGGCAAGAGCTTGCGGGACTTGCGGGCACGTGCTCTGCCGCAAGCGGCTCCAGCATGTCCGGCACAGTGGCAGCTTGCACTCAGCGCACAGTTGCTCTTGCGTGGCTGGACACGCGGCACACACGCGGTCTTCTGGGCAGCACAGAATTCGCTGCCCCACAAACAGATCGGGCGGCAGCGACAGCTGCCAATCCTGCTCCGGAAGCCGATCTCTCACGGCCGCGTGCTCGCCGTACTTGCGAATGTACTCTGTCAAGCTCCAGTTCGCGGCAAAGCTCTCGGCTGACACGGTTGTGAACAGCTCGCGCACTGACACGTATCCTTCGTTGCCATTAGGACCTCCAGGCTGCACTCCCGCGCAACAGGCGCACACCAAGGCCACGCAGTGCTCCTCGCGCCTCTCCTGTCGGAGACGGCGAAGCGTGCGCCGATCCACGCTCCAGCCCACTGCAGGCACGGATGCCTCCTCTCGGCAAACGAGGGCTCGCATGTACCGGCTCTTGGCCTGCCACCACTCCTGCCCTGCCTGGCCGGCACACAGGCTGTCCCAGTGGCACGCGGCCAAGTGAGCCCAGAGACACGTGTTCGCCTTGCCGCAGCAGGCGCCACTCAGGCGAGTCCAGTGTAAGTCCGGCACCACCCACGCTCCAGCGTGCCCCGAGGCCTCTTGACACGGCTGCATCTCGCTGCACCAAGCGCAGCCTGCAAACGCGCAATGCACGGCGGGGTAGACTATTCCTGAGGCAGGCGCGCACATGCTGGCACTCCAGGCCGGGAGCGGCGGCGGCAGCAGCGGCGTCGGCCGCAGCAGGGATGCCACTTGCTCGGCAAGGTGGACGTCTGTGTCTTCCAGGGTGGTCCACGTCTTGCTGGCTTCCACCGCCACCGGGCCGAGCTCTTCAGCTTCGTCGCTGGCATCCTGCGAGTCCCACGACTGCACACTATCGGTTTCCATCTCTATTTTGTCAGAGTTTTTGTCTGACAAGGGCACGTCACTGTTGGTTTCTGGCTCGGACCAGACGTCCGCCTCCGCTTCAGGAATTGGAGCATGGATGCGCTCGGGCTGCCTTGGCACACTATCGGTTTCCATGTCTATTTTGTCAGAGTTTTTGTCTGACAAGACCACGTCACAGTTGGTTTCTGGCTCGGACCAGACGTCCGCCATTGGAGCATGGATGCGCTCGGGCCGCCTTGGCATGCCTAGCACTTCCCACATGGCTTCACTGCCGCCTTCGGCCCACCGCCTCACCCAAGGTGTCCGCGCAACCGGCTGCGGAGACACGGCATCGGTCCCGAGCAGATCATAGTGCCCCACGTTGCCGATCTCTCGGTGCAGCAGCTGCAGCACGGTCGGGAGCCGAGCCACTGCCGTCCGGCATTCTTCGTCCGTGACACGAGTCTGAGTTCGTGCCCAGTAGTTCGCGTCAGGGACGCCGCTCCATACTATAGCATCGAAGTCGAACTGCTGGGTGAGCGCCCACAATTCTGCGCTGGTCCCATGATGGAAGGAGTCCAGACCGTTAGGCTGCTCCACCACAGCCAGCACCTTACTCCACAGCACCAGCTTGGCGTCTGGAACCTGTGCCTCCACGCCACCGCGCCGTCGAACGAAGTCTCGGTGTCGCTCCAACTCCGCCTCCGTTTCTGGCACGCAAGCTGCTTCAGTTGCTGCGGCATCTGGTCCAGCCAGCGCCGCCCACAGCCACTCTAGCGCCTGCAAGTAGATCTCCGCTGCAGCACGCAGACACCAGCGCGGCCTAGCACCTGCTCCAGGCCTGGCCCCGTACCTTGCCACCGCATGGAAGAGGCACCAGCCATCTCCAGGAACTGCCACGACTACACCCCCGGCTCTGTGCCCAGCCCCACTTGCCATGCGCTGCTAAATCACTTACCAGCGCCCCATGGGCAACTGTCACCAGCCTGCAGCTCCTTGTCCGCTTCGCGGGCAACTTTCCCCTTCTTCCGGCGCTAGACCGTGCGTGATGCTTGACTCCTGTGGCTGAAGCCTGTTGGCGTGTTTCGGGCGCGGCCCCAGCTGTCTAACAGTTTGGACAAGTCTGAGCTGCGAGCTGCAACTGCTGCGAGAGAAGCACCGCAAGTCGGCCCTGCCTTTGTGAGTAATAATGCGCAACATGTGACATTCCCAAGGTGTTTTCATATTCTTTTTTCGTGTCTTACAGTGAAAGAGTCGCGCCACGTTCAGGTGAAACCAGACTATTGAAACAACCCTCAACGACAGGTTTGTTTGCGGCGCTTTGCTTGGCTGAAACGGGTCGAGGGTTGGCTTGCCCGCAGAGCTGGTTTCCAAAAACCTGGCGCCAAGCCAAGGGCTTGTTACTGAAGTGGACCTTGCTTCCTACTGTTGCTTTTTTTTGTCCCTTGTAAATAGCCTGCAAGGCTTTGCGACAAAAAAAAAAGTTCCATCGCAGCTAGTGCGACGAATCTGTTGTGTGATTGCTGCTAGTCCGACGTGGCTGTTGCGTGACACATGTTGCTGCTTGAGCGACTAACGTTTTCAGAAGCTGCTGTGTGACACATGTTGCTGCTGATGCGACGAATGTTTTTGAAAGCTGCTGCGCGAGAAATGTTGCTGCTTCTGCGGCGAACGTCATCAAGAGCTGCCGCGTGAAACATGTTGCTGCAAGCACGATGAACATTATTGGTGGCTGCTATGTGAAACATGCTGCTGCTTGTGCAACGAACATTTTCAGGTGCTCCCTTGGCTTCACTCGGCCTCCCTTAAAACTGCCAAACTGCGCTTGCAAAATGCCTTGCGACGCTGTGCAGCGCGCGGTCAACTGATGCGGGGTGATCAATCTGCTTGTGCTGTCTGGCGTCCCTTAGCTTCACTCGGCTTCCCTTACAACTGCCAAACTGCTCTTGCAACATGCATGGCGACACTGCTGGCAGCTTGTGGAAGCGGGTGGAACAGTGTTGGAGAATGGATGCATAATAATGTATGGAAGGGATGGAACTGGTGGAAAATGGATGGATGATTGATGGCAACTAAAAAAACAAAGTACACTAAAGGAGAAAGCAGATGGGATGGCTCGGACATGGATGGGAACCTGGACGGGGCTCAAGTAACAGGAAAGGCAAGGACGTGCAGGGACTGAAGTGCAGGAGCGGGCCTGACGGGCTGGCCCCCGCCCTCCTTCCACTTCTTTTTCGACTTGGAAGCACCCTGCGGGCAACTTTCCGGTAGATGACGAGTAGCGACTGAAGGGCAGTGAAACAGATGACACTTCAAATGCAGGAAAATGAAGTGACAGGGCGGGAAACATCCAACGGAAGCAACTGCGGCCTTTTCGGCTCTGACACCATGCGCATTCCCTGGCTGGCGCGACCATCGCCTTTTCTCCATGGCTGAAGCGGTCTATGACTGAGAAGCGCCCTGTGGGCAACTTGCCGCCTCCTCCCTTTCGAGCGCGTTTGCAATCGCGACTGCTGCTTCTTCTCCATGTCTGCAGAGGCACATGACTGAGAAGCGCCCTGGGGGCAACTTCCGCCCTGTTTCCGTTCTAGCGCGTGCGTGCTGCTTCAACCTGCGCATGTGGGTTTAGCGTGTTGGCGCGCTTCTGTGGTTTTAGCTGTCGAGCAGTTTGCACAAGGCTTCGCGCTGGGGTGCTTACAGGGGGGAGAAATGCGACTGACACGGCGCTCAAGGAAGTGCAGGGAGCTCAAACGCACAGGAAGCAAAGGGAAATGCCAGGAAACTCTCAAAGTTGCAGGAAAGACGCGCAAAGGAAGTGAGGTTCAAATCTCGGCATCTCATCCGAATTAAAGGACAGGGAAGTGACAGAACAGGCAGGGCCAGGTGCCCGGTGGCCGGCTGTGTCGCGTCAGCGTGTAAATCCGGCCACCGGACGTGATCGGGCCGCAGGCCTAAGCCCGTTAGTGCCGCCGACCATGCGCAGAACATGCGCAGAACATGCGCATACGTTTTATGCTGGGCCCTCCCTTATAAGGGGCGAAGGATTTGCGGATTGGTTTAGGCGATTTCCGAGGATTTTTGTAGCATCTCCCCGCAGCGCCCAAAACCGAGTCCAAAAACGAGCATTTTTAGGGGCTGCCTAATACTGGACAACACCCAGCATTGCCAGCATCATCCCGGATGATGCGGGTGATGCTGGGGATGTTGTCCCCTAAGTCGGGCCAATTTTGCCGAAAACGTGCAACCTGAAAATCTTAAAATCTAAAGTGGATGGAAAATGGATGGAACATGGCCTGGATTGAAATCTCAAATTCCTAGAACTTAGAATCTTAAAATCTGAAAATATAAAAAAAAAAAAATCCTAAAGTCTTCGAATCTTGAAACCTTAAAAACCTTATGTCTTAGAATCTTGAGATCTTAAAATATGAAATTCCTAAAGTCTTACAATCTTAAAATCTCAGAATCTTAAAAAGCTTTAAACACTTAAATTCTTTAAACCTCGAACAATTGAAATCTGAAATTCTTAAATTATTAAAATATTACCTTCCTTCAATCCGGGCTATATTTTAACTTCCTTAAACTCTTAATCTTGAATTTTTGAAATCTTGAAACCTTAAGATCTTAAAATTACAACCTTAGAAGATAGAATCTTGCAACCTGAACAATATAAACATCCTCAAGTCTTCGAATCTTGACTTCTTAAAACCCTCATGTCGTTGAATCTTCAGATGTTAAAATCTTAAAATATGAAATTCCGAAATTCTCAAACTCTTAAAATCTCAGAATCTTAAAAGCTTCAAAAACTTAAATTCTTTAAATCTCGAACTATTGCAATCTGAAAATCTTAAATTCATAAACAAGTAAAATATAATAAAATTCCTTCAATCCGGGCTATATTCTAAATTCCTTAAACTCTTAATCTTGAAATTTTGAAGTCTTGACATCTTAAGATCTTAAAATCTTAAATTCCGAAAGTCGCCAAATCTGAAAATCTCGCCAAAAATAAAATCTTAAAGCCTTCGAAATCTGATAATGGATGGAAAATGGCTGGGCAATGGCCTGGCTGTTATAACCTTCAAACACCTTAAGTCTTTGAATCTTAAAACCTTAATTCTTAAACCATTGAAGCCTTAAATTCCAAAAGTCTTCAAATCTGAGACCCTTAGAATCTCAAAGTGTTTAGAATTGTTTAATCTTAACATCTACTCATCGGACTTACCGGAAAGGGAAGTGACAGAACGGGCAGGGCAAGGTGCCCGGTGGCCGGCTGTGTCGCGTCAGCGTGTAAATAATTGCTCAGAACCCAACTCACCCAGTGCAAAAGCTTCAACTTCTTTGTTGGTTAGTGGGAAATGCAGCAGGGTGAAAACAAATGGCACGATTCCCATTCTGTGGAAGTAAGGGGACGACTAAACCAAAATGAGGGAATTGCGCCTTCTACCTTCACCCGACTACAAAGGTAATTCTCCAAGCACGGCCAAGGAAACTCACGGAAACACATGGTGTGGGACCTAACAGGGGCCTACCAGGCGATGATTCTTTGAATCGTCAAAAATAAAAGGGGGACATAAGTTGGGCGACCAACTGAATGGGTTCCATCTTCAGGTTCCTTTCGGATGCCACACACGGGTGGTTCTCAAACTCGGGGACCCATTTTACGACCGTTTTCCTTTTGGCTCCCTGTTCGAAGCTTCCAAAAGGGGTCCGCCATTTGGCCATGGGTCAAAACCCAAATCGTACCCCCAGTGAACATCACAATCCCCACTGAAATAGACTAAAGTGGGTGGTGCACCTACCCCAAAATGGTACTATTGGTTTTGACTCACAGCCATTTTAAGAAACCCATGATGGTCCTTGGCTGGGAGCGACGTCTTCAATTGGACTGCGAGCGGCCCGGTGTGCAGCATGTGCTCCACCAGCCGGGGGTGGAGCGTCACCAGGGATTCGTAGCCCGTGATGGTCAGCTCCTCCGAGACCTAAGACTCAGACCCTGATATGGCCATGGGTCAAAACCACGCCCAGTGAACATCCCAATCCCCACTGAAATAGACTAAAATGGGTGGTGCACCTATCCCAAAATGGCACCATTGGTTTTGACCCATGGCCACATAACTGGGTTGCTGATCCCTCTGCACAAAGATTGACTTTTGTGTGTCCAATTTTCCACCAAACAGTGAAAAAGCAAAGTCCGAAGATCCGTTGCCAGAAAGATCAGGGGGACCACTGTGACACTCACGTTAAAGGCTTGCTCCAAGGAACTTGAGTTACTTGCCACCAACGGATATATAAAATGCTTAAGTGACCATTGACTGCTTGGCGGCCATTCGTGGGCTGTAGTTCCGCGCACCCTACAACCAGCCCGAACGGTGGAAGAAGATCCTGTTAAGATCAGGGAAAAGTTCAGTGGAAAAACCTACAGAAGAGGGATTTGGGCTGTGTGTGTCAAAATAGGGGAACCTGCAAAAAAGTTGGCTTTCCTTTGGGTGTCCCAACAAAACGGGTTGCAACCAGTGAGCCAGGTGTGTACATAGAGGAGCCGTTTGCGAGGGTCTCTGGGAATCAAACTGCCAATGGCTGACTACACCCGTCAACCAAGAAACAAAGGTTCATGCGCAGTGGAATATACTAGGTCTCTTAAAACAAGGGAAACTATGTAGGGTTTGGGAGGGTCCTTTTGCTTTCCCTTGAACACAACTACTCTCAAGACAAATGCGCTCATGTGGCTACGATATTTTGATGATAATGCCCTCAAAAGTGGTTGGTTGACATAACCTGCAAGTGTGACATATCATACCCGTTTGGATTTCTCGGGTTCCGGCACACCCCAGTCCGTAAACCATGTGAGTGGATCGGAGGGAACCCTTCAAAAAAGGACTCATTTCAAACTGACGTCCTTGACAAGATTGGCTCAAACTGCTTCTTTGCCACTAATCTGGTCTTCCCCGCAAGTTCCGAGTCCAGGAATTTGGGGTGCGGGAAGTATGCCAGGGAATAAGCACAAGTGGTTTAAACGAGCGGATGGCCAACTCCTGTGGCCCCTTTCAGGGGTTTAACAATGGCTTGAACCTGTTCAAAGCAACCCCAACGCCTCAAAGGATCAGCCTAAGGTCGGCTCTTCTCAGTTTCTCAGAATGCCACAAGTCCGTGTTGCTTCCTTTGGTTCCCCTACCACCAACCAAAATGGGGCCCGCGCTTTGGAGAGACCTCCAAAGGGAACTCCCCTCTTGAATAGCTGGGCTGTCCTCAGATCCCCTGCCAAAGCTGTTAACTTTTCGTGAGTTAAATGGACACCCACCCAAACCACCTGCACCACATGAAAAACCAACTAAAAACCCTTTTCACCTGAGGCTGGCTGGCCTTTTCCAAGAAAAGAGCGGAAAGGACGCAAAGCTCTAGAAGTATAGAAGTACCTTCCCCATTCTTTCCAGGGATCCTCCTCTTCAGGAAACCATCAAAAACCCAGGTTGGAAACAGCCGTTGTTTTTTTCTTTTTTTTTTTTTAAAGAACGATGGTTGAAACCTGCCTGCGGTGAGACTTCCGGCTTGGCCTCCGGGCGCTGAGCGTGGCATGGGCCACGCCCCCGCTGCAGATGAACAAATCCCCCGGCCGCAGCAGCGCGATCCGGGCGGCGCACCTCGCGCTCGAGGGCGGACATGACGAGTATGAACGGGTCTTCAAACAGGGGATCCCCAAAAAATGTCGCTTTTATTGTGTCCTTTAAGGTTCTTCCTTCAAAATGACCAACCAAAAGGTGGCCTCAACAAAAAGACAGGGTTGTCTTGAATGGGGCCCATTCAAAGGGCGGGCCCATTGAAATGGGGGCCTAAAATCTCATTAGACTTATTAACCACCGAAGCTTCCTCATGAGAAAAGCGTCTGACTATCTATCTAGCCCAATGATTACACTTAACAATGAAAATACGACGAGTGAAGTACCTCACAGCCCAATTCTACTTAGTTAGGCCCTGCGCATAGAGTCTATGGCATGGCATTGAAATTCAGATAGAGCACCAACAGCACAAGTATTCCCCAGACGCGAGGCTCGTTGACTCGGGTTAAAACTGAGGCAAGGTGTCAAATGCAGAAAGCACAACAAGAAGCTAGGATCTAGCTATTTAAGTCGTTAGATACACAAACACCAGGCATAAGGCCTCCAAGATCCTCCAAGCCATTGTTGACGTCGACTCCGTTGATGGAAAAATGCAGAGAAGGTTGCTGAAACAAGAGCTGTTTAAATGTGTATCGTTGGCCCAACGCTGTTGGAAACTCAGCTTGAAACGGCCTGAAGCAGCGGTGCTCAAAAGTCCCGATCGTCGCACGTTGGCAAACATGTTGCTTTTTGGCGCGGACGCCTTTTACTTGTACCAATTTTCGACCCTTGTGGTTTGGTCATCATGTTGAGGTGATGAAATGGGGGCAAGGCCTCAAAAACAACTTGTCCTTTTGGCTTCCCTTTTCACCGAAAGCGGTCAAAAGCTGGCCAGTGCCTGCATTTGGCTCGCTTGTTACAACCCATTGAGGGGTTGGGGTCGAAACGGCCCGCCTCAGCGCTGCAAGCTGCTGTTCTTCCAAGGGCGCTCGGAAGTGCGCGTCCCCCATCTCTCGCACCAGCCGTGTGCTCTCGCTACCTGCGGCGGCTTTGTTTTCCTGTTCTATCCACGCAAATGTCGAGTAGGTTTTTAGAGCCAGCGAGCCACTGGTCCCTGTTGACCCTGGATTAATCAACCTGGCGGAACCCCCCGTGGTTGTGATTGGTTGGTTGCCCTTCAAGCCTTTAGTTGTCGCCTGACCAACTCGCCACTTCAGCATAACAAAGAGTCACACCCATGTCAACCTAGCCATGCTCAAAGTGACTTGTTTCCCTAGAGGACATGGAAAAACATGTGTGTTCCCTGACCCCTGCGTTTTTTTGCGGGACATTTATTGAGACCCCATGGCCCTCCAAATTTTGGACCATATGACATTTTAAGCACCATGACCGAACCTCATGTCAGCCGCGGCCCCAAATGGACCATAGACCGGAAGGGACCGAACATGACCGAACATGACCGAACCTCAGCCGCATGTTTCTTCCCAAGTGCCTGCAGGCCAAGTAACCATGAGCTTGTATCCCTGCCACTGCTTGCCCACATTGCTCCATAGCACCTGGCGACAGGTCAGGCTTTGTTGGGTATACGTCTTATGGGGGCACACCTCCTAATGCTCGGTGTCATTTCGGCTGTCCTTTATAACGGCCCTAAGACTCGGACCCTCAAAAATACGTAACCATATACAACCATATTTGCCACTTGAACTTTGTAGCTGAGCTGGAATCCTAGACCCACCCCTTAAAATGGCGGCAGAACAAGATACACCATGCTTGATCCTTCCGAAACGGGATCATCCGGCTCCCTGCGGGAAGTCTGCAGGACTTTCGACTGTCAACTTGTGCGGCCTACGCCTGAAACGAACGCAGGTGCCCATCGGAAAAGGCACCATCGACTCTGCCATCCTTTTCGAGCTTGCGCAAATCACCACTGCAGTGCAAAATAGATGTTGCCCGGCAAAGAGACCTCTCGGACTCAGCTTCTGTGTTCAAGGTTGAACACCTTCTGGCAAAGGTTAAGTGAAAATAGTGACGACAAGCAACATGAACTAAGCATCCTTGAACAATACCCCCTGATCTCTGGGATAGTCCGGACCGACTGAAACCTATGGGTCTCGCAGAAAGTTGCCTCAAAGCTGAGGAACAAATCCGACACCCCCACACACAACCACACGCAGACATCGCCGCGGACAAATTTGGCGCCTGGTCAACATGCAGGCCCTTTCCACTGCCACGGCCCCCCACAAAGACCCCGTCGTCGTAGCCTGGGCTCGACTTGACGCAAACTTGGGAGCCCTTCCAGTTCGGCAGCAACGGCACCTTTTGGGAAAACAAACCTCTGCTTCGCCAACGGACGCGAAACGCGTCCGTATTTCCATAAGCCGGCCGGGTGGTAGCCGGGTATCCGAGCGGCAGTTCCAGTACATGGTCCACTTGGAGAGCTGCGCCAGCCAGTCTCGCGCATGGCGCAAGCAAAGGCTCTTCGTGCCCTCCTCACAGCCGTAGTCCAGCGCGAACTCGTTGGCCTCTCGCCTCAGATTCCCAGCCACCGCCACACGGCCACACGTACATGTATATACACGTACAAAGCAACAAAAAAGACAGCCGAACAAACGAACAAACAAACCAACAAACAAACAATCAAACAAACAAACAAACAAACAATCAAACTAACAAACAAACAAACAAACAAAGAGGCAACAAACATCGCCACATCCCAACTCTGTCACATGTTCCGGATATGTTCCAAGAAACTCCCGCAGCCGCCGCATCTCGCAGGCATAGAGATGCGACCTTACCAACTTGCCAACTGGACAAACTGCCAAAGGTGACCCGACAGGAGGATCATTGCGAAATACACCTTTACCTAGGTCCTCCAGTAGAGAGGTTAGAATAAGGGTACCCTTTTTTGTGTAGTCTATTTTAGTAGGGGAACCCTCCCCCAAAAAAGAGTAAAAGGGCACTACTGGGGGACCTAGCTACGCATGCTTCTCATGGCTTGCAGCGGCTTGTTTGCTTGAACAACTCTTGCTTTCAAACCAATTAAGTAATCTCATCAACATCCACGTGACAGCTGTCTTGCCTTTTGGCCATGTCACCAACGAATAGCTTCAACGCCTCCAAGCTTGACGTTGTGGGGCAAATGCTCTTGTCAACAAAGACCCTGTTGCCTGCCCCGTGACCGAGCGGTAGTAGAACGAACACCCTGTTTGGGATTGAGCAACCAAGGGTCAGTGGATCTCCCCTTCAAAAGCTGCAATTTATTGGTTTCCGAAACGATCGCCACTTTTCAAGGTTCCCGAAACGGACATTGAGGACACCTTGACAATTTTTGAGTGGCGAACCCAAAGAACAAGCTCATGCTGGTGCCACTGAACAGCGCAAACCCCGTGGCGAGACTCCACGTGGTCATCATTCTTGTCAACTGGTTTTGCTTCTGATGGACAAAATCCTGCACAAAATGGTAAGCGGTTTATCTCAATATTCAGAGGGTTTCATCCATCGCAGCTGGTGCAGGACTTCGTCCATCCACAGTACTCTTTGTTCAGCAGTACCATTACCACTATGTCTGTTCTGATTATTACCATTAACACTATTACTATTACCATTATCATTATGACCATATTACCATTATCATTATGACCACCGCCACCACCACCACCACCATCACCACCACCACGACCACCACCACCACCACCTCGTCATTTCCAAGTTAGATGAGGCTGAAATTCCCTAAACCACCCCAAATGTGGCTTCCAATGTGTGACCCCATTTTTTTTGGGGGGGGGGCTGGCAACCTGAATCCAGGGCGCTCTTCCAGCTCCCCCTTCCTCAGCAAGGCCTCCGCCGCCTGCACGCGCTGCCCCAAGTTCCGCCAGCTCTCCGGCATCGTCATCTGGGTGGCCACGTCCGCGTTCACCCGACCTGGCGCCACACGCCAGGGGGTTGCGGTGCCCGTTTGCGCCATTTGGGCGTGTTGTCGGCTGCTTTTCAAGGGAAACCAAAAGGACAAACCCCATTTGGTGAATCACCATGTGTCAAAATTGGGATTTGCGATCCCAAAATCGGTGGTTTCTCTATTGGTTTCCCTTTCAACTTTCAACCAACCTTAGAAAGGGCACCCTTAAAAAGCACGCAAACACACCCGCATCCTGTGGACCCTCCAATTTTGGGGCCCCACTCGAACGGATCGAACGGTACAAGTTGGGCATCCTAAACGGGCCAAAACGGTGCTTAAAACCGCAAAAGGGGATATAGCCATTTTACTGGCCCCATTTTTGCCAAAGTCACCGGATCCGTTTTGGATTTGTGCTTGCCTTTGCGCTTCAGAGGGGTTCAAATCCTACCACCCTTCCAAAACGCCAATTCCCAGCACCCCCCAATGGCTGGCCAATTGCCGGCACATCGATTTTGGACAAAACGATGTCACTTTATGTCTAAGTGACTGCAAAACCAATTTGCTAGCAAGTATCACTCATCTGCACTTAGTGCAATTTGTGCAATGATACAGGTGACCTTCCAGGGTCCTTTGGAAGGGGGTTGCAGGGGAAAGGGGAGAGCGGCAAATTCAAGGTTTGGAGGGCAAGTTGAGGTTGGGAGGGGTTCTTGAGGAGCGTGTCACGGCGTGTCACGGCGTGTCACGGCGTGTCGGGGGGTGGCCAATTGCCGGCACATGTACGTTGAACGGTCACTTTTTTGGGATGTGAGCGTGTCACTAGCGTGACGCCCCCCCCTCTCGCCCCCGCGCGTTGCATGTGCAATGATCATACATGTCAGCCCAACCCCTCAACCGGATCCCCTCTGGTATCCTGAAGTGACGTTTCAACAAAAGTGACTTTGCACTGCACTTTGATGATGGAAAAAAACAACTATGTGACTACAAAACCATTTTTAAGCAAGTGCTGGTCAATTGCCGGCACTTCACCCAGGACGCCAATTACCGGCCATCGGGGGGGCCTGATCAGGAACAGTCTATTGTCTTCCCCCCCGTATTGTCTTCCCCCCCGAGCAACAGATCGATCATCCTTTGCAGGTTTGATGAAACCCCCGTTGTGGCCAAAACGGTTTCCATTTTGAGATTTGGGTGGCAAGCTAAAGTTTAGTTGTTGTTTGCCAGTCGCCTCAGGAAGTGAGTTTGGGTTGGCAACCCAAAGAATGCCGATGGGGAGAGCTAGATTTTGAGAAACCAGATGGGTGTGTCTTCAAATAGGCTGTTCTGTCGTGGTTTCTCTTTGAAGCCCTTCCAAAAGGGCACAAAAAAACAAACTTAATGAATCGCAAGCAAAACACCCGACGGGCCAGCGAATCGGACAGAATACCCGCGGCCTTCGTCATCCCAAAGGCAGAAGGGATACGGCTTCGGAAGCGCCTCGCGCTGCACGCCTTTGTCATCCGGGAACTCCAAAGCTGCCTACGGCGTCTCCGTCACATCCAAAAAGCGGGTCTGAAAATGGATGGAGGGGTGGAGAAATTGGATCTGATTTTGCTACAATGGCCACCTCATCCACATCATGGATCTGCTTTTGATTCTATTCCAACTTGGCCAGAAATAGATGCCCTGCAAACAAATATGTTTAAAGGGAAAAGGAGGGAAACATAAATGATTACTGTCGTTGTTTTCCAAGTTGGGCGCATAAAGCGAGCCTCGGATTCATCGGCGCTTCTGAAACAATCTTTTCAAAATACGGAATCTCCATTCCCGGAGACTGGTTTGCAATTGATTGAAATGGATGGGGCCCACAATGGATATGCGTCAACATAGTGGAGCAAACATGTGGTGGGTTTTTGTTCGGTTTCCCGCTAACACAAAACTCCAAAGAGAGTGTAATTGCACTGGAAAAAAACCCACGCACCCGAAGTCGGCACCTCTTGGCCCAAATGGATGCAGCAACAAAAGAATCATATCATATGTTTTTCATATTCAGTCAGCCCCAAAATATGGCATCTTTTGGGTGGAGACTGCGTTTTCAGGTTGGTTTACAGGAACAAAACACCACCCAAATCCATTTGGGTCCCGGCATGTCGTCCAAATCCCCGGACGAGTACCTAAATGGGGACTCACCACCATTGTAGTTATTGTCCTTCCTTCCCTTCAAAGCAGCCCCCAAATCTCCCGGTATACCCTGAAACTAAAACACACACACACACACACACACCCTGACTGGGGCAACAGGTGTTCCCCGCTGCCTGGGCCTTCAACCCCCCCCCCCCCGGATCGATCCATCGCCTTGTGGGACTCCAGGTGGGGCCCCAGGCGCTTGAGGCAACGCAGCACCGAGCTTCCGGCGGATCCGACGGACGCGGCGTCGCAGAGCCACGCGGGGAGCGCCTCCCGGGGTGAGAGGCCCGTCCTGCGAGGCGGGAGTTCGGGCCAAAGGTTCGGAGGCCTTGGTAGAGTCTCCATGACCCCTAGGGATCAAAAACCCCTTGACTTTGAGTACCGACTTTCATTTTTCAAGGGTGGAGAGCCCAGGTAGGCCTCAAGGCCTCGGCCAGGGAGAACCTCCCAGAAGAGGCTCTGTTTGAAAAGAACGGGGCTCCCCATGTTTCCCTTTAAAACTATCCCATGAAGGGGTTGAACAGGTTGATAAGAATGACCATTCGCTTTCGCCGGACCGACCTTGTGCCCACACATCAGCCAGGCCCTTCACCGGGCGAAACGGTGAAACGTGGAACTTGAAAGAGGGTTGAGGAGCTTCCAAAACTCTCTGATCGAGTGGATTGGCCAAACAAGGAACCGAACTGCTTCTTTCCCAAATTGGTCTTCGCAAAACAGGCCAGGAATCCAGGGAGTGAGGAAAACAATCCTGGGATCCTAGAAATGGCTTTGCCAGGTTCCCCCCCTGGCCTTTTTTGTTTGGATCCCTGGGAACCCGAGAAGCCACGTAGACAGAGTAAAACCAAGGGTAGGGGAGAAACCCCGAATGGCCCCAACATCCAATATCCATGAAAACAACCTACCCTTCAGCATCCGGAAAAAGGCTTGTGTTTTTTCCTTGGTGCCCCTTGGAAATCTTTTGGGATGTATGTCCAGTTTTGAGGTCCCCTATCCAATGGCAAACACGGCACGGCGCCCAGGCAGTTCCGCGTTGATTTGATTTCAAGTCCGCCCAGATCCCGTCCTCCGAAGCCCATCCGGAAGAATCACAATGTCCTGGCGGATTTCAATCCGGATGCCTTGGGTCCCGATATGTCCATGTCCAACCGAACAGCACGCAAAAAAAACCGGGTGCCAGTCAAAGAATCCAAACACCTCTGCGATTTGGATCCAGTTCCGGCAAATGTTTTGGCGTTGCTTTGACTGGCCCCTGGTATTCTGAAGGGGCCCCGTGAGGCCCGGATCCGGGGCGTGCAAGTGGACCGCAATTTCCTTTTGGCTTCCTCCAACCGCTGCCGACCACTAAAGCATGGCAGCCAAAGTTGGCGCATGGTTTAATCTCAAGGGTACCGTCCAACAAGACAGCCTACTTGGAGGGTGTGGCGGTTTCAGTTGCCAGCCACTGGCCACTACTCAAACATGGGCCTGACCAACCAAGAAAGGGTGGTCTTGTGGAATCCCGAAATAGCCTCCCACAAAACTGCATGCAAGATCATGCAAGTGCAAAGGCTCCCCATTTGTGAGGGCCAGCTCGCTTCCATGTTTGTTGGCGAGTGGGCAGGCACGAATTACAACTTGGCCATGCAGGTCCGTCCTCGTCAAGGATCTCTGCTTATTCTGTTGAGCTCATTGATCAAGAACAAACGTGATCAATAAACAAACTCTTTGCGGGCCTTGACAGCAAGGAGTAAACTTACCAACAAAAGTGTTCAACAAATTGCCAACCAGTTTCTGACTTGAATAGACGACCTGCAATGTGGGCAAACCAAATTGTGTTACTTCAAAGGAAAAACACCAAGCATTTGGGTCCTGCTCCACTGAGACCATCTATGACCCCCGTCAATTGAACCAAAATCATGACCCCAGCTTCTTGGCTGCAAAAAAGCATGCTGGATTCCCCTGAATGCTTAGACCGACCATACCGAGCGTCCAAATTTGACCCACTCATTCCGTCCTCCAAGTGGTCCTCAAGCAGCAGGGCCTCTGCGAACTCTTGGGGGCTCTCCACGTAGCGCGGGGCCGTACGGTCACACAGGAGATCCTGCGACCAGCAGCCGTTGCTCATGCCCGAAGGTCGTGATCGACCTGTTGTAGTTTCATGGAAAAGGACATGAATCGACGGGCGATCCAGTCACGCCAAAGACCGAATCGCCGTGAAACTAAGGTCTCACAATGAAGTCTCAAAATGAGGAGGGCCTTTGGGGAAAGGGGTTATCTCAAAATAAGACTCAACATGAGACTCAAAATGATTGGTCCGACAAGAACTAAAAGGAACTTCCAAAAGATGCCAATGAATCCGCTGGACTGTTTACTAACATAGGACTCCCAGAAAGTGACTTAACTCGCTTTCTGCGAAAGTGTTGGAAAAAGGGGACACTGAAAAGAACGCTGTTGAGACACTTAACAAACAATGAACAACTTGTGAGTTGTTAAGCACCCATATTCACTTGGGTCATTACAGGTCTCACCAAATATTACACCATTCAGGGGGCCCATCCTCTCAGCCATGAAACTGCAATCTTCGGATCAAAAACAGAAAAGCACCTAGTAAATGGAATAAGATGAATCTAAACCAGTGTCATCTAATTCTAGCATTTCCGACTTAAGCAAGGATTCCCAAATACCCTCAAGAGGAATCCATTCAAGACGAACAAAGAACACCCTTGAACATATAACCTGGACGCCCACCCCCCCCCCCCCCCCAAAAAAAAAAAAAAAAACAAAAGAAAACAACAACGAGAAAAACCAAAAAAAACAACTCAACCAAAGGAGCCTCCCAACTGGGGGGACCTGCCTGGGTTTTTCCCTTCGCTTCGTGCAGGGATCCAGGGATCCGCTTCGCCTCCGGCCAGCCGGCGGCCTCGATGAGACGCTTCTCATCCGCACTTAAGCGCATGGGCGCTTAGCGCAGAAGGGCCTCCTCTCTGTAGTGTGTGTGTGTGTGTCTCTCTGTGTCTCTCTCTGTGTGTGTGTGTCTCTCTGTGTGTGCGCGTGTTTTTTCTCTTGTTGCCGTTTTGTGTGAAGGTTCCGTAATTGTTGGGTGTGGTGTTGCTTTGTGTTTTGTGAGGGTACTGTCATTGTTGGCTGGTTTTAACGCGACAAAGGAAGGCAACTGTCTACCCTAATTGTTGGGTGGTTTTGCAGGGAAGTAAATAATGGTGCAGTTTTTCTTGGCTCTGGTGTCGGGCTTTGCCCCCATTTTCTGACTTTGATAACCTCCAGAAGCGGTCAAAATCATGACCCAAGCGACATGATGGTCCTTTGGTGCAAGCGATCGGAAGGCTTTTAGCCCCCTGACAAATGACTCGATTTCCTTCCAACATCCGTAGTCCGGAGCAGACATCCGTGCAAAGTTGGCTTCATTGCAGCATCTATGGGAACCCACAGTACAGCTCATGTTAAGAAATTGTGTTCATTTGCCAATAGTCACAATAAACACCTGGTATTAACGCTGGCTACAAATCAAATCATGTAAGCAATTTCGAGGGCGGATATCCGCAGCTGTTTGTGGTTCTCATTGTCCCTTGACCTTCACTTGCCCGGGTTTCAATTGTCCCGTCTTGAGCGCATGGTGCACGATAAA
This sequence comes from Effrenium voratum, assembly GCA_963377175.1. Lineage (NCBI taxonomy): Eukaryota > Dinophyceae > Suessiales > Symbiodiniaceae > Effrenium > Effrenium voratum. Next base: position 456,343 of record CAUJNA010000979.1, read on the forward strand.
TATTCATAGGGGGCTATGGGATCCAAATTCAGCATGAGGCCTTAGGCTTATCCTTGACTCATCCTAGGCTTGTCCGGGTAGCCTTGTCTGGAGGTCCATGAAATACGGTGGCAGTAGCACTGGCACAAACACTGTCTATTCTCTAATCCCCAAAAGCAAGAGACCTTCATCTACGTTACTTTGCTCCCAGCTCCCGATAATCTGCCCAAATGTTAAATCCAGGTATGGAGGCAATCTGTTTGCTGAAGCCGCATGTTGTCCGTGCAAATCAATTGGCATTGATCTCGCCCGGAGGCCTCATAACGTCTGGGCTTGAGGCCGCGTAAGTGGAGAACACGAAAGGGACAGCGCCTTTGGCAGCTGAAATCCCTGTTCGGCGAGAGGTTCAAGGGTTTCCCCATTTAAAATGCATTGCCAAAGGCCTTTGCGGCAAGGCAACAATCCCACTACGAAAGAAGCCTCGCCGTGGAATCGGGCTAAGGCAGCCTCGGTCACTGCAAAAGCGTTATCAGCTGCCGAGGACCGCCAAAGAGAACAAAAAGCATCAGCAAAGAAGCCGGTTCACTGCCGGAGTTCCGGCAACCGTGTGGCGCGCTGCGGAAAGCAGGGTGCACCTGCAGCAAGCCAACAGAGATTCTCCAAATTTCCGAGATCTGCCCAACTTATTTGACGCTTGCGTCGCCTTGGGCTTGCAACAGTCGCCTCTGGCGGCCGCAGCAGGCACAGGCTTCAAGAGTGAAGAAACATGTACATACTGTATGCACGTATTATACATGCATATAAACATCCCCTTGGAACGGACTCAGCCGCCTCAAACCGCCGACTCAGCCGGCTCGCTCAGTTGCGGTTGCTCCATCTGCTTCGGCTCCTCAACCTGCTCCTCGACCTGCGCCCGTCGGAGCTCGCGCTCCTCTTGGCTCACCACCTTGTAGCAGCCCACGCGCCACCACCAGACCTGAGACAAACTAATCCGACCCTTGCAGAGTGCAACATGACTTCTAGTTGAGAGGACAAAAAATAACCAAGAACAAACCAGAAAGCAAACAAGGCGAGCTAAGTCTGTCAATGAGACCGCCAAGCCCGCAACCACGCCCAGAGCCAAGATTGTCACCACGATGCCCCCTGCGACGCTGGCCTGGTAGAGCAGGGAGATGGCCAATGTCACTCCTGGCACGACCAAAAACATCACCAAGATGTAAATCAGCGGCACGAAGCGCCAGTAGGAGGCATAGAACCCCAAGGTGCAGGCGGCGTGGATGATCACCCTCCTCATTGGGGGCGCAGGGAACCAAATGAGGATGCCGATAATGTTGAAGAGCAGATGGCAAAGCGCGATCTGGATGCTGTCCGCCTTCATAACAGCCAGAGCTGCGAACATGGAAGTAAATGTCGTCCCGATATTCGCGCCGAGGGTCCTGGGACAGACGAGTCGACCCCCTACAAAAAGTCAACTCTTTGCTCCCGCATCTTCATGTTCGGTAACATGGCCGGACTATGTCGGACCAAGAACCGGAGCTGGCCGAAAGGGAACATGAAAGAAACATAAAACAAAACAAAAAAGGATAAGCAAAGTTTGGCGATGGGTCATTGGCAACATCTTGGCGACGGGCAGGACTCCAATGCCAACCAAAGGCGTCAGCGCAGAGGTCGTCACAGAACTGGACTGCACGATCAAGGTCAGGGCAACACCCAGCAGCATGGCCAAATAGTCGTTCATCTGGGTACCCTTCCTGGGCGCTGGAATTTTTTAGAGCGGCCAAACGAATTGAGAAAAACTACCCATAGCTCCTTTCGGTTTCCTGGAAAATTGCCAAATCTTACGCTGTTTAGCACCCAGCTTCATGATCACCCTCTTTGCCTGGCCCATAACCAGGCTGTGCAGCAGCCTCACCATAACGTACAGCGCCACGCACATCACGATCAAAGCAATTGTCAGCCCAAGGATACCGCCCGCCACGTCACCGACATCCTTCAGGAAGCCCTTGCCAATGAGACGCGCACCTTCGATCTCAGTCGTGTAGTAGTTGCCGGCATCAAGGTAGCAAGCGTCAGAACCGCAATCGTTCGCGAAGGCCCCACAGGCCTGCAAAGCCTCATAGCCCTCCTCCGCCACCTTCTTCCAAGCTTTGCTCATACCCTCGGACACACAGTAGTAAGTGCCGCAGTCTGCGGAACCGCAGAAACTCGCCGGGATGGCATGCTCCAATGGCGCACCGAAGGAAAGAGCCTTCACGACGTTCTTGTCCTTGCTGAGGACAGCCTTGGTCAGGGGACTCACAATCGCCTTGGTGGGAGAGGGAAAGGTCAGGTCGGAGGCGTCGTTGCCCAGGATGGCGTCCGTCAAGCCCTTGGAAATCCAATAGAGGAGTCCGCCTTCGCCCGAAATCGCCGCGATGATGATCTCGATGGGCAGCAAGGTCAGGACACTCAGCATGTTGAACCTCAGTGCGTTGACCCCTTGCTGAAAGTTGAACTAACTTTAAGTGAGGGCGTGTCATAAATAGAACTCTAAGCAACTCTCAAGAATGAGAGACAGCACAATTATGTCATGAATCCATCTTCCATCTCAAGCAAATCAAACGTTTAAACTCTAAGGAGATCTCAGTGATATGTCATACGAATTATGGACATCATGTCTAATCGGCAAGGCACATGTCATGGACCGTGGCACCGGAGAACGCGCGCTCAAGCTCAAGCCGGTCGCCCACGTGGGCCATGGAGACGATGGTGTTGGTGACCGACGTGCCTAGGGTTGCTCTTGTTCGACCCAATGGATCGGCACATGGTCGACGGGTTTTCGCTTTTGGAAAAGGAGGCGTTGGTTTGGGGTTCGGAGCAACCATATAACACATGCTTTTGTAGGGGATTCTGCCTGGGACCCCGTGTCCAACAAAAATGGGAATTGCAGGGTAAGCCCGCGTTCGTCACTTATGTGCCCTTGGGGGCCTCTCATTCACAAGTTGGAGCAAAATTGTGTTTTTTGCCTTTGCTTGTGTTGTTTGTTTCCGGGAAAAGGAACCCCGGACAACGATTCCAGCCTCTGTCATTGCCTTCAGGTTCGGAGCAACGCTATGAAAACGGGATGTCCCCATAAAGCAAGCAACCGCCCATGCAACCGCCCGTGCCCGTGCCGGTTCCCAGCCTATGTTGGCGCCCATGATGATGGGGATGGCTCGGCGCACCGTCAGCACCTCCGCTCCCACCAAGCCCACCACGATACTGGTGCTCGTGGAGGAGGATTGCACCAGGACAGTGGCCAGGATGCCCACCATGAGGCCTGCCACCAACCAACCAACCACCCAACCAACCACCCAACCAACCAGCCAGCCAGCCAGCCTCCAGCCAACCAACCAACCAACCAACCGAGCGACCGACCAACCAACTTGGTGTCCCGTAGTTAAGCACAACCAACAACAAAAATGGTGGCCAATATGTTTAAACGTGTAAACATGGGGAGTGACCCACCGCCTGCAATGGGGTTGTCGGTGATGGTGAACAGCTGGCCAGCCCGCTTGCCTCCCAGGGCCCCGAAGGAGCCGCCCATCAGATCAAGGCCAAAGAGAAAGAAGTAGAGGGCAGTCAGCACGCCCAGAATCCTCGGACAAGATCCGACCAGCGCAAAGTTCTGTTCGCTTGGTTGAAAGGCGAAAAATAAGGAAACACAAGAGGACAAAAGGTGAAACAGGTTGGCCAAGTCATGAATCTTCAACGTGGTGTACAGGGCGAACTCTGCACAGCTCTGCGGCACCTTCGACTCCACCTTCGAGTCTGCCGTCATGGCGAGAGTGTCTGTCACGAAATCCCTCGGCTGAGACTGCTGAGCCTCCGATGCTCACGCACAGGTTGTTCAGCAGCAGACTCGCAGGTGCAATCACTCCGAGGTCTGAATCCGGGAAAGAATATCTTTTCCCTAACAACCGCGAACTCCTGATAATCTTACCAAATATTTAATCAAAGCATGGAGGCAACAATCTGTTTGCGGCAACCATATCGATCGAGAGGCCTCACGTCTGGACATGAGACCTCGTAAGCGGAAAACACGAAAGGGACAGCGCCTTTGGCAGCTGAAATCCCTGTTCGGCGAGAGGTTCAAGGGTTTCCCCATTTAAAATGCATTGCCAAAGGCCTTTGCGGCAAGGCAACAATCCCACTACGAAAGAAGCCTCGCCGTGGAATCGGGCTAAGGCAGCCTCGGTCACTGCAAAAGCGTTATCAGCTGCCGAGGACCGCCAAAGAGAACAAAAAGCATCAGCAAAGACGCCGGTTCACTGCCGGAGTTCCGGCAACCGTGTGGCGCGCTGCGAAAAGCAGGGTGCACCTGCAGCAAGCCAACAGAGATTCTCCAAATCTCCGAGATCTGCCCAACTTATTTGACGCTTGCGTCGCCTTGGGCTTGCAACAGTCGCCTCTGGCGGCCGCAGCAGGCACAGGCTTCAAGAGTGAAGAAACATGTACATACTGTATGCACGTATACATGCATATAAACATCCCCTTGGAACGGACTCAGCCGCCTCAAACCGCCGACTCAGCCGGCTCGCTCGGTTGCGGTTGCTCCATCTGCTTCGGCTCCTCAACCTGTTCCTCGACCTGCGCCCGTCGGAGCTCGCGCTCCTCTTGGCTCACCACCTTGTAGCAGCCAACGCGCCACCACCAGACCTGAGACAAACTAATCCGACCCTTGCAGAGTGCAACATGACTCCTAGTTGAGGGCAAAAAAGAACCAAGAACAAACCAGAAAGCAAACAAGGCGAGCTAAGTCTGTCAATGAGACCGCCAAGCCCGCAACCACGCCCAGAGCCAAGATTGTCACCACGATGCCCCCTGCGACGCTGGCCTGGTAGAGCAGGGAGATGGCCAATGTCACTCCTGGCACGGCCAAAAACATCACCAAGATGTAAATCAGCGGCACGAAGCGCCAGTAGGAGGCATAGAACCCCAAGGTGCAGGCGGCGTGGATGATCACCCTCCTCATTGGGGGTGCAGGGAACCAAATGAGGATGCCGATAATGTTGAAGAGCAGATGGCAAAGCGCGATCTGGATGCTGTCCGCCTTCATAACAGCCAGCGCTGCGAACATGGAAGTAAATGTCGTCCCGATATTCGCGCCAAGGGTCCTGGGACAGACGAGTCGACCCCCTACAAAAAGTCAACTCTTTGCTGGCCGAAAGGGAACATGAAAGAAACATAAAACAAAACAAAAAAAGATAAGCAAAGTTTGGCGATGGGTCATTGGCAACATCTTGGCGACGGGCAGGACTCCAATGCCAACCAAAGGCGTCAGCGCAGAGGTCGTCACGGAACTGGACTGCACGATCAAGGTCAGGGCAACACCCAGCAGCATGGCCAAATAGTCGTTCATCTGGGTACCCTTCCTGGGCGCTGGAATTTTTTAGAGCGGCCAAACGAATTGAGCAAAACTATACATTTACTTTTGGCTTCCTGTGGGGGAAAAACAAATCATAGCCTGTTTAGCACCCAGCTTCATGATCACCCTCTTTGCCTGGCCCATAACCAGGCTGTGCAGCAGCCTCACCATGACGTACAGCGCCACGCACATCACGATCAAAGCAATTGTCAGCCCAAGGATACCGCCCGCCACGTCACCGACATCCTTCAGGAAGCCCTTGCCAATGAGACGCGCACCTTCGATCTCAGTCGTGTAGTAGTTGCCGGCATCAAGGTAGCAAGCGTCAGAACCGCAATCGTTCGCGAAGGCCCCACAGGCCTGCAAAGCCTCATAGCCCTCCTCCGCCACCTTCTTCCAAGCTTTGCTCATACCCTCGGACACACAGTAGTAAGTGCCGCAGTCTGCGGAACCGCAGAAACTCGCCGGGATGGCATGCTCCAATGGCGCACCGAAGGAAAGAGCCTTCACGACGTTCTTGTCCTTGCTGAGGACAGCCTTGGTCAGGGGACTCACAATCGCCTTGGTGGGAGAGGGAAAGGTCAGGTCGGAGGCGTCGTTGCCCAGGATGGCGTCCGTCAAGCCCTTGGAAATCCAATAGAGGAGTCCGCCTTCGCCCGAAATGGCCGCGATGATGATCTCGATGGGCAGCAAGGTCAGGACACTCAGCATGTTGAACCTCAGTGCGTTGACCCCTTGCGGAAAATTGAACTTGAAGTGAGGGAGTGTCATAAAGGCAACTCTAAGCAACTCTCAAGAGTGAGAGACAGAACAATTATGTCATGAATCCATCTTCTATCTCGAAACAATTCACACGTCTAAACTCTAAGGAGATGTCAGTGATATGTCATACGAATTATGGACATCGTGTCTAATCGGCAAGGCACATGTCATGGACCGTGGCACCGGAGAACGCGCGCTCAAGCTCAAGCCGGTCGCCCACGTGGGCCATGGAGACGATGGTGTTGGTGACCGACGTGCCTAGGGTTGCTCTCTTTCGACCCAATGGATCGGCACATGGTCGACGGGTTTTCGCTTTTGGAAAAGGAGGCGTTGGTTTGTGGTTCGGAGCAACCATACAACACATGCTGTTGTAGGGGGATTCTGCCTGGGACCCGGTAAGCGCGCGTTCGTCCCTTATGTGCCCTTGAGGCCCTCTCATTCACTCATAAGTTGGAGGAAAATTGTGTTTTTTGACCTTGCTTGTGTTGGTTGTTTCCGGGAAAAGGAACCCCGGACCACGATTCCAGCCTCTGTCATTGCCTTCAGGTTCGGAGCAACGCTATGAAAACGGGATGTCCCCATAAAGCAAGCAACCGCCCATGCAACCGCCCGTGCCCGTGCCGGTTCCCAGCCTATGTTGGCGCCCATGATGATGGGGATGGCTCGGCGCACCGTCAGCACCTCCGCTCCCACCAAGCCCACCACGATACTGGTGCTCGTGGAGGAGGATTGCACCAGGACAGTGGCCAGGATGCCCACCATGAGGCCTGCCACCAACCAACCAACCACCCAACCAACCACCCAACCAACCAGCCAGCCAGCCAGCCTCCAGCCAACCAACCAACCAACCGAGCGACCGACCAACCAACTTGGTGTCCCGTAGTTAAGCACAACCAACAACAAAAATGGTGGCCAATATGTTTTAACGTGTAAACATGGGGAGTGACCCACCGCCTGCAATGGGGTTGTCGGTGATGGTGAACAGCTGGCCAGCCCGCTTGCCTCCCAGGGCCCCGAAGGAGCCGCCCATCAGATCAAGGCCAAAGAGAAAGAAGTAGAGGGCAGTCAGCACGCCCAGAATCCTCGGACAAGATCCGACCAGCGCAAAGTTCTGTTTGCTTGGTTGAAAGGCGAAAAATAAGGAAACGCAAGAGGACAAAAGGTGAAACAGGTTGGCCAAGTCATGAATCTTCAACGTGGTGTACAGGGCGAACTCTGCACAGCTCTGCGGCACCTTCGACTCCACCTTCGAGTCTGCCGTCATGGCGAGAGTGTCTGTCAGGAAATCCCTCGGCTGAGACTGCTGAGCCTCCGATGCTCACGCACAGGTTGTTCAGCAGCAGACTCGCAGGTGCAATCACTCCGAGGTCTGAATCCGGGAAAGAATATATTTTCCCTAACAACCGCGAACTCCTGATAATCTTACCAAATATTTAATCAAAGCATGGAGGCAACAATCTGTTTGCGGCAACCATATCGATCGAGAGGCCTCACGTCTGGACATGAGACCTCGTAAGCGGAAAACACGAAAGGGACAGCGCCTTTGGCAGCTGAAATCCCTGTTCGGCGAGAGGTTCAAGGGTTTCCCCATTTAAAATGCATTGCCAAAGGCCTTTGCGGCAAGGCAACAATCCCACTACGAAAGAAGCCTCGCCGTGGAATCGGGCTAAGGCAGCCTCGGTCACTGCAAAAGCGTTATCAGCTGCCGAGGACCGCCAAAGAGAACAAAAAGCATCAGCAAGACGCCGGTTCCCTGCCGGAGTTCCGGCAACCGTGTGGCGCGCTGCGAAAAGCAGGGTGCACCTGCAGCAAGCCAACAGAGATTCTCCAAATCTCCGAGATCTGCCCAACTTATTTGACGCTTGCGTCGCCTTGGGCTTGCAACAGTCGCCTCTGGCGGCCGCAGCAGGCACAGGCTTCAAGAGTAAAGAAACATGTACATACTGTATGCACGTATACATGCATATAAACATCCCCTTGGAACGGACTCAGCCGCCTCAAACCGCCGCCGACTCAGTCGGCTCGCTCAGTTGCGGTTCCTCCATCTGCTTCGGCTCCTCAACCTGCTCCTCGACCTGCGCCCGTCGGAGCTCGCGCTCCTCTTGGCTCACCACCTTGTAGCAGCCCACGCGCCACCACCAGACCTGAGACAAACTAATCCGACCCTTGCAGAGTGCAACATGACTCCTAGTTGAGGGGACAAAAAATAACCAAGAACAAACCAGAAAGCAAACAAGGTGAGCTAAGTCTGTCAATGAGACCGCCAAGCCCGCAACCACGCCCAGAGCCAAGATTGTCACCACGATGCCCCCTGCGACGCTGGCCTGGTAGAGCAGGGAGATGGCCAATGTCACTCCTGGCACGGCCAAAAACATCACCAAGATGTAAATCAGCGGCACGAAGCGCCAGTAGGAGGCATAGAACCCCAAGGTGCAGGCGGCGTGGATGATCACCCTCCTCGTTGGGGGCGCAGGGAACCAAATGAGGATGCCGATGATGTTGAAGAGCAGATGGCAAAGCGCGATCTGGATGCTGTCCGCCTTCATAACAGCCAGCGCTGCGAACATGGAAGTAAATGTCGTCCCGATATTCGCGCCGAGGGTCCTGGGACAGACGAGTCGACCCCCTACAAAAAGTCAACTCTTTGCTCCCGCATCTTCGTGTTCGGTAACATGGCCGGACTATGTCGGACCAAGAACCGGAGCTGGCCGAAAGGGAACATGAAAGAAACATAAAACAAAACAAAAAAGGATAAGCAAAGTTTGGCGATGGGTCATTGGCAACATCTTGGCGACGGGCAGGACTCCAATGCCAACCAAAGGCGTCAGCGCAGAGGTCGTCACGGAACTGGACTGCACGATCAAGGTCAGGGCAACACCCAGCAGCATGGCCAAATAGTCGTTCATCTGGGTACCCTTCCTGGGCGCTGGATTTTTTTAGAGCGGCCAAACGAATTGAGCAAAACTATACATCTACTTTTGGCTTCCTGTGGGGGAAACACAAATCATAGCCTGTTTAGCACCCAGCTTCATGATCACCCTCTTTGCCTGGCCCATAACCAGGCTGTGCAGCAGCCTCACCATGACGTACAGCGCCACGCACATCACGATCAAAGCAATTGTCAGCCCAAGGATACCACCCGCCACGTCACCGACATCCTTCAGGAAGCCCTTGCCAATGAGACGCGCACCTTCGATCTCAGCCGTGTAGTAGTTGCCGGCATCAAGGTAGCAAGCGTCAGAACCGCAATCGTTCGCGAAGGCCCCACAGGCCTGCAAAGCCTCATAGCCCTCCTCCGCCACCTTCTTCCAAGCTTTGCTCATACCCTCGGACACACAGTAGTAAGTGCCGCAGTCTGCGGAACCGCAGAAACTCGCCGGGATGGCATGCTCCAATGGCGCACCGAAGGAAAGAGCCTTCACGACGTTCTTGTCCTTGCTGAGGACAGCCTTGGTCAGGGGACTCACAATCGCCTTGGTGGGAGAGGGAAAGGTCAGGTCGGAGGCGTCGTTGCCCAGGATGGCGTCCGTCAAGCCCTTGGAAATCCAATAGAGGAGTCCGCCTTCGCCCGAAATGGCCGCGATGATGATCTCGATGGGCAGCAAGGTCAGGACACTCAGCATGTTGAACCTCAGTGCGTTGACCCCTTGCGGAAAATTGAACTTGAAGTGAGGGAGTGTCATAAAGGCAACTCTAAGCAACTCTCAAGAGTGAGAGACAGAACAATTATGTCATGAATCCATCTTCTATCTCGAAACAATTCACACGTCTAAACTCTAAGGAGATGTCAGTGATATGTCATACGAATTATGGACATCGTGTCTAATCGGCAAGGCACATGTCATGGACTGTGGCACCGGAGAACGCGCGCTCAAGCTCAAGCCGGTCGCCCACGTGGGCCATGGAGACGATGGTGTTGGTGACCGACGTGCCTAGGGTTGCTCTCTTTCGACCCAATGGATCGGCACATGGTCGGCGGGTTTTCGCTTTTGGAAAAGGAGGCGTTGGTTTGTGGTTCGGAGCAACCATACAACACATGCTGTTGTAGGGGGATTCTGCCTGGGACCCCGTGTCCAACAAAAATGGGGACTGCAGGGTAAGCGCGCGTTCGTCACTTATGTGCCCTTGGGGCCCTCTCATTCACTCATAAGTTGGAGGAAAATTGTGTTTTTTGACCTTGCTTGTGTTGTTTGTTTCCGGGAAAAGGAACCCCGGACCACGATTCCAGCCTCTGTCATTGCCTTCAGGTTCGGAGCAACGCTATGAAAACGGGATGTCCCCATAAAGCAAGCAACCGCCCATGCAACCGCCCGTGCCCGTGCCGGTTCCCAGCCTATGTTGGCGCCCATGATGATGGGGATGGCTCGGCGCACCGTCAGCACTTCCGCTCCCACCAAGCCCACCACGATACTGGTGCTCGTGGAGGAGGATTGCACCAGGACAGTGGCCAGGATGCCCACCATGAGGCCTGCCACCAACCAACCAACCACCCAACCAACCACCCAACCAACCACCCAACCAACCAGCCAGCCAGCCAGCCAGCCAGCCAGCTAACCAACCAACCAACCGAGCGACCGACCAACCAACTTGGTGTCCCGTAGTTAAGCACAACCAACAACAAAAATGGTGGCCAATATGTTTAAACGTGTAAACATGGGGAGTGACCCACCGCCTGCAATGGGGTTGTCGGTGATGGTGAACAGCTGGCCAGCCCGCTTGCCTCCCAGGGCCCCGAAGGAGCCGCCCATCAGATCAAGGCCAAAAAGAAAGAAGTAGAGGGCAGTCAGCACGCCCAGAATCCTCGGCCAAGATCCGACCAGCGCAAAGTTCTGTTGCTTGGTTGAAAGGCAAAAAGTAAGGAAACGCAAGAGGACAGAAGGTGAAACGGGTTGGCCAAGTCTGGCAATGAATCTTCAACGTGGTGTACAGGGCGAACTCTGCACAACTTTGCGGCACCTTCGACTCCACCTTCGAGTCTGCCGTCATGGCGAGAGTGTCTGTCAGGAAATCCCTCGGCTGAGCCTGCTGAGCCTCAAATGCTCACGAACAGGTTGTCCAACAGCAAACTCGCAGGCGCAACCGGTCTGAATCGTGAGGGGCTATTATCAGTCCGTCTCTCTCTTTCTCTCTTTCTCTCTTTCTCTCTTTCTCTCTTTCTCTCTCTCTCTCTTTCTCTCTTTCTCTCTTTCTCTCTTTCTCTCTTTCTCTCTTTCTCTCTTTCTCTCTTTCTCTCTTTCTCTCTTTCTCTCTCTCCCTCTCTCTCTCTCTCTCTCTCTCTCTCTCTCTCTCTCTCTCTCTCGCTCTCTGTCTATCTCAAACCGACGTTGGCTTGCTAGCGAAGTGAGGTCCAAACAGCCGTATCGGTTGGTATGTCAAAAAACCGTCAACGTAAGGTGCAAGGCAAAATTGGCGTATGTCAAGCTCAATGCTTCCCGCCAAGCTAAACTGGCGCTCAGATGCGCTCCTTACTTAGACCAAAACTTGGCCCCTATCTCTATGGAGGTTAAAACTGGCCAATAGTCATGTAACAAACCACGTCAATGTTCATGTAAGTATTCTTGTAAACAAAACAGGCCTTAAATAAACACGTAAAAGATCATGTACACGCTTCATGTACACGCTGTGTGCCTCAGTGTTGGAAGCTGGAAGCTGCATCATTTGCCATGTAACAGGCCTGAACAGAGATAAAAGGCGCATAATCAGACAAGCCAATGGCAAAAACAAGCGCCCAAGGTGTTGATTGGCTTGTCCTTGTTAAATCCTCAGCAGCTACCATAGAAATGTTAGGAGGCCAAACATCTTAAGTCTTAAACACGTGGTTGGAAAGCCTAAGCATGCGTGAGCAGAAGCAAAAACAATTCCTGAGCCTGCAGTTGCAATCTTCGGAATGGTTCGTTGGTACGCAGCTCCAATGTCTCCGAAAGGTTCAGAACGGTTCAGGGTATGACGCTGCCATCCCTCCTGAACAGTTCAGCACGGTTCAGGGCATGCTGCTTGCAATTCTTGCTGAACGGTTCAGAACGGTTCCTCCGGAACGGCTCAGAACGGTTCAGGGGCACACGTTCCCATGCCTCCGGAACGGTTCAGAACGGCTCAGGGGGGGGGGGGATGCAGTTTGGTTGCCACCGTTCCTCGGAACGGTTCGTGAGCACGCGGCTGGCGGTTCCTAGTCCTAGGTAAAAAGGTCAGGCCGGCATCGGAACATCGAAAGCGACCCGAAATCTCAAGGCGCAAGAAGGCAAAGAGTTGTCTGAAATTTACGCGAAAATTTACGCACACGTTTCCGCAGAACAAGGCTAGCTGAACCGTTCTGAACCATTCAGGGGACACAGCAGAACTTGCGTGCACATGTGACAGCATCGATCACTCCTCTTCCGGCCTTTGCCCAACTGGATTTCTGGGATCGGTTCTTGGATTCCCTGGGTCTCGCGGACTAACGAGGCGAAGCCGCGGCAGAGAAACAAAAAATAGCGCCGACAGTACCACAACGCGGCAAGCGAAGCTGCAAGAAGGCAAGGCTTGAAATCGTCCTTTGCAACTCCTGACTGGTTGGATCAGTGGCCACGCGCAGACAACCGTGTGCGCATGTGTGTTTGTGTGTGTGGGTGGTGTCTGTGTGTCTGTGCGCCAGGTGCATGTTAGGAATTTAGACGTTAATCTTGATGTTCTTCAAGGTTGGCCCCCGCAAGGTCGCCCAACAATAAGCTGGATTGTTGGAAAGAGCCCTCAACTACTCTTAATGTTGTTCACGCTGCTGACATAACCAATGACCGGACATACCGGACGTTCTATGACGAGACGCAGTGTTCCTCGTCCTCGGTTCCTACAGCATCTCCCTTCTCATGACCACTAAACACGCACGTATCTTGGTGGGGGTTCTGGCTGCCGGGTGTTAGCATGGCAACGCAACCCAAGCGCAAGCATGGGCGCACGTGCTTTTGCGCGTGGAGGGCCTTTTGGGCTTTGCCAACGACACACATGTATGTGTCACATGCTCGCGAGCAAAAAACATGTGGCTAGCAGCTACCAGTACGCATGAACATACACGTCAAAGATGTCGCGGCTCTTCCAATGGTTCATGACTCATGATGCTTTGCCTTCCTTCAGGGATATGAGCAGGTGAAATTCGCGAAGGGGAAGATTCTCGTCAATACATATCCCTGTCCATGAGGGACACTAAGTCCAGCTCACGCATGGTCACTCAGGATCGGGCAAGCGAAAATGAATTACCATTATTTACCTCACTATTTACCATATTATTTACGGACTCTTTCTATTAAGGGCCAGGCCAACCAGAAAGCTTGATTTATTTACGTGATTGTTTACGCTTTGATTTTCGGGTATGGCGAAAACGACAGACCCCCCTATTTTAGAGGCTAAGTTTTGGTTTAACTCCTTACAGTATCCATCTGCAGTTGGTGCAGTATTTGACAATCATTTCAATCCCTGAAATGAGGTATCCCCAATCAAACGACCTACAACATGGTGCGCTTGTTCCACCCCTAGGGCAGCCTGCCATAACGTCGGCCAATTCATGAAGCGCGAGTGCCGTGTTTCTGAGCAGCTCCCTGAGCCGAAGAACATCTGGATCTGGCAGAGAAACAGACCAACAAACACTCGATGTGTCAGTATCAATTGGCATGGATGCATTTTGTCTTTTCCGAAACAAGCATCACTGCGCGTGATGCACTAGACGAGCGTTGACAAGCGAAGGGCAGGCATCCTCTTGCTTGAGAGGCCTCAACGGAATCTTGAGGATACTTGAGGCCTCGCAAGTGGAAAACCGCAGGGACAGCGCCTTTGGCAGCTGAAGTCCCATTGGGCGACAGGGGGGCCTGATGGATGACATGCCACTTCGAAGCCAGGAGAACAATCCCACTCCGAAAGACTCGCAAAATCCTACGAAAGACTCCTCGCCGTGGAATCGGGCCCGGGCAGCCCCGGTAGCTGCAACCAAGTATCGTCAGCTGCCGAGGACCGTAAGGGAACAAAGCATACGCAGCAAAGATGCTGGTTCACTGCCGGAAATTCCGGCATCCGTGCGGTGCACTGCTGCAAAAATGACGGTGCATTTGCAGGGAAGAAACAGTTGCACCCTAACTTTGATGCAAGTCGCCTTCCTGAGACGGTCGCCTCTGACGACTCAGGCACGAGCCTCGGACACGGACTCAGCTGCCTCAAACCGCCGACTCAGCCGGCTCGATCGGTTGCGGTTCCTCCATCTGCTTCGGCTCCTCAACCTGCTCCTCGACCTGCGCCCGTCGGAGCTCGCGCTCCTCTTGGCTCACCACCTTGTAGCAGCCCACGCGCCACCACCAGACCTGAGACAAACTAATCCGACCCTTGCAGAGTGCAACATGACTCCTAGTTGAGAGGACCAAAAAGAACCAAGAACAAACCAGAAAACAAAAAGGTGAGCTAAGTCTGTCAATGAGACCGCCAAGCCCGCAACCACGCCCAGAGCCAAGATTGTCAACACGATGCCCCCTGCCACGCTGGCCTGGTAGAGCAGGGAGATGGCCAATGTCACGCCTGGCACGGCCAAAAACATCACCAAGATGTAAATCAGCGGCACGAAGCGCCAGTAGGAGGCATAGAACCCCAAGGTGCAGGCGGCGTTGATGATCACCCTCCTCATTGGGGGCGCAGGGAACCAAATGAGGATGCCGATGATGTTGAAGAGCAGATGGCAAAGCGCGATCTGGATGCTGTCCGCCTTCATAACAGCCAGCGCTGCGAACATGGAAGTAAATGTCGTCCCGATATTCGCGCCGAGGGTCCTGGGACAGACGAGTCGACCCCCCTACAAAAAGCCAACTCTACGCTGGTTGAAAGGGAACATGAAAGACACATAAAAAAAAAGCAAAGTTTGGCGATGGGTCATTGGCAACATCTTGGCGACGGGCAGGACTCCAATGCCAACCAAAGGCGTCAGCGCAGAGGTCGTCACAGAACTGGACTGCACGATCAAGGTCAGGGAAACACCCAGCAGCATGGCCAAATAGTCGTTCATCTGGGTACCCTTCCTGGGCGCTGGAAATTTAGAGCGGCTGAGCAAAGCTAAATCTATTTTTGGCTTCCTGTGCTGAAAGAACAAATCATAGCCTGTTTAGCACCCAGCTTCTTGATCACCCTCTTTGCCTGGCCCATAACCAGGCTGTGCAGCAGCCTCACCATGACGTACAGCGCCACGCACATCACGATCAAAGCAATTGTCAGCCCAAGGATACCGCCCGCCACGTCACCAACATCCTTCAGGAAACCCTTGCCAATGAGACGCGCACCTTCGATCTCAGTCGTGTAGTAGTTGCCGGCATCAAAGTAGCAAGTGTCAGACCCGCATTCGTTCACAAAGGCCCCACAGGCCTGCAAAGCCTCATAGCCCTCCTCCGCCACCTTCTTCCAAGCATTGCTCATACCCTCGGACACGCAGTAGTAAGTGCCGCAGTCTGCGGACCCGCAGAAGCTTTCCGGGATGGCGTGCTCCAATGGCGCACCGAAGGAAAGAGCCTTCACGACGTTCTTGTCCTTGCTGAGGACAGCCTTGGTCAGGGGACTCACGATCGCCTTGGTGGGAGAGGTAAAGGTCAGATCAGACGCGCTGCTGCCCAGGATGGCGTCCGTCAAGCCCTTGGAAATCCAATAGAGGAGTCCGCCTTCGCCGGAAATAGCGGCGATGATGACCTCGATGGGCAGCAAGGTCAGGACACTCAGCATGTTGAACCTCAGAAAGTATAAACTTCAAGTCAGATGTGTCATAAACCCAACTCTAAACAACTCTGATCTAAAGAGCGTCAAACAGGATCATTCTGTCATGAATTCATCTTTCATCTCTAAACAATTCAAGCCAGCTTCTTTCCAGCGACCTCGATTGATTTGTTTGGGTGCCATGATCCATTTTGCAAATAAGGTCTCTTTGTCCCAAATCAAAGAGACCACTTAAGCCATTTAAAGGGCACCTAGACCGTCAGGGTTGCCCTCCCCAGCAGATCCCTCCCAGTCCGGGCAAATCGAGCCGCAGGTGACACGCGAATGACACTGACTCGCGGGGGGGGGACCGACACTACGTAGCGTAAGTGACCTTTTCAAGGGGTAAGTGACCTCGATTCACACCCGCACTGACACTCAAATGACACGCTTTGACAATCCCAAGACGCCATGTTCGGCCCATTCCGGGTCGGCCCCATTCAAATGTGGGAGTTGTCACACTTCGACACGGGTAGCTGTTCGATTTCTACAGCATCCCAACCCCATTAAGCCAAAAACGGCACTTAGCAAACGAATCAAAGGGTCACTTAGGGTACCGACACTGACACTGCCGAAAGTGGCCTTGATTCAAAAACACGTCAAGTGCCCTTCCTGTCAGGTCACTGCAAGTATGCTGGAACGTCTAAAGTCTGAGGAGATGTCAGTGACATGTCATATGAGTCAGGGACGTAAAGCCTATGGCAGCCGTGGCACATGTCATGGACCGTTGCACCGGAGAACGCGCGCTCGAGCTCAAGCCGGTCTCCCACGTGGGCCATGGAGACGATGGTGTTGGTGACCGACGTGCCTATTGCTCTCGTTCGACCCAATGGGTCGGCACATAGTCGAAAGTTGTTCTGGAAAAGGAGACTAACAAAGGACCCCTTTGATCTAATTGTCAACCCTTTTGGTTGGGCCGCAAGTGAACTAGGGGACCAACGATTCCTGGACCCCCCCCCCACGGCAAGGGAAGGACTATGAAGGACTGTCTCCAAGAAAAATGGGGACTGCAGGGTAAGGGCGCGTTCGTCGCATATGTGCCCTTGGGAGCCCTCTCATTCGCTCTCAAGTCAGTGGAGAGTTCCATTTTATTTGTTTGTTTCCGGACAAGGACGCACAGAAGGGACACAAGACCGAGATTCCACAACTTTGGGCTGGTCCTTGCTTTGAGGTTCGGAGAGACGCTGTGCAGGTTTCCATACAATCTGAATACCCGCCCGTGCCCGTGCCGGTTCCCAGCCTATGTTGGCGCCCATGATGATGGGGATGGCTCGGCGCACCGACAGCACCTCCGCTCCCACCAGGCCCACCACGATGCTGGTGCTGGTGGAGGAGGATTGCACCAGGACCGTGGCCAGGATGCCCACCATGAGCCCTGTGGCAGGCGCAGCATGTTGCATCCCATTTAAAGGAAAGCCATCAACACAGTAGTGGCCTATAATATTTCAGCTTTTAAACATGGGGTTGACCCACCGCCTGCAATGGGGTTGTCGGTAATGGTGAACAGCTGGGCCGCCCGCTTGCCTCCCAGGGCCCCGAAAGAGCCGCCCATCAGATCAAGGCCAAAGAGAAAGAAGTAAAGGGCAGTCAGCACGCCCAGAATCCTTGGCCAAGATCCGACCAGCGCAAAGTTCTGTTCGCTTGGTTGAAAGGCGAAAAATAAGGAAACGCAAAAGGACAAAATGTGAAACGGGTTGGCCAAGTCATGAATCTTCAACGTGGTGTACAGGGCGAACTCTGCACAGCTCTGCGGCACCTTCGACTCCACCTTCGAGTCTGCCGTCATGGCCAAAGATTCTGACAGGAAATCCTCCTGTTAAGCCTCAAACTGCTCTGCCCATGACCAATGGCACACAATATGCAAAGAGTCGCAATGCGTGCAAAGAGGTCATGCAACATCGAACTCACAGCAACCACTCGCAGGCTTCAATTCGCAGGCTTCAATCTTTATATAAACGTCCAGCAGATGTGTGGCATGTTGCAACAGGCTTGTGTGTTTTCTCTTTCCAGCCCATCGTTGTTGGTGTCGCATCGCGAAAGGCGTATCAACGCCTCGACCACCTTTAAGCAGCTGACCAAAGGAAACACATTTTTCCGGCAAATGATTATTAGACTTATCTACAATTCACACCGCTTCCAGGGCGAGCGATTCACACCCGGAGCGGTCAAGTCGTGCAGCACCGCTTGAGCTTGTCAGCTCGTGAACTCCATCACGAAGCCCACGGAGAACGCGCACTTGGATGTTCAACCTCGGGTGTTCCCACCTCGTTCTTCAACCCTGAACCCGTTTGGACTTATGGACCTCGTTCTCCAAAGCCGCATGCGTTGGTGATCTCAACCACCTATATCGCAAAACCCTACCTCTTGTTGGGGGGTGTCCCTACCTTGTGCTGAACCGAATTCAGTATGTTACCCCAAACATATCTTCCACCCGGCCTTTGCTGCAGTCTTTTAATTTCAGGCAAAGCGCTCATCTGCAGAACTGCCAGCGCCAACACCTGGCCCAACTCGTCGGCCAGCCCCGGAAGGCTTTGGAGGTCTCCGCTGAATTGCACATGGACACCTGGCGCGTGAATTGGACGCACCCCAACAAATTAACGTTGAAACCAAAACCGGGGTCCCCCAGAAGGAGCTTCCTCTGCAAATGAGAAATCTGTTCAATCTGCAGGGGAGTAACCCCTTTTTAGGTGCAAGCGGACAAGCAACGGAGGTCACCCAGCAGTGACAAGGGTACCCTTAAGGCACACGATGCCAAAGCATGGTTTACAAGAGTTCTATGACGGGAACACCAAGCTTGCCCTAGGGAACTCCCATAAACCTGTTAGTCGCCAATACAGCAAGCAAGCTGGCAGCGAATGAAACACAACCACAGGTTCCATGAAAAGTGGCCTCAGTACTATACCATGATCAAAGTCACCCCCTCAGTGGCGGGCTAAAGGGAAACAACCCCATTTTCTGACTTTGATAACCACCAGAAACCCTCAGAATAGTACCCCTGTGAACATGAAACACTTGTCATTGTTTTTGCAGGTGAGGGAGTGCCTGCCCATTTGAGTTCAAGTGGATGTAAACCAACGAGGCCAAATCACCCATCCAAACCACCACATAGAACTCAGGTGAGCAAAAGAGACCGCTACGTCTGAGCTAAATCCGTTCCAAGTGCCTGTTCTGGTTTATCTGTATCCTCCAAAACCACCAAAGGTTGCTTGCGGTTTCCTGTTGGTTGTCAGCTACACCCATCCACCAATGGTACGGTTCCCGCCAAAAACGGGCTTCTCCCTTCTGATGGTAACCGTTTAGAGTTAATTGTTTCAACGGAATGCCAAGCGGACACCTGCCATGGACCCCCCGCAATTTGGAGATGTGAGTGTGTCTTTTTTCGAGAGTGCCTTTTTTATGGTTTTGAAGGCAAACCAAAAGGAAAACAGGTCCCCAAAAAAGACACATCCGTTAAGCCGATAGAAACCAATGTGCACTTGGCAACGTCGACCCTAAGTGAATCAACCCCGCGGATTGATAACGAGATGTTTTATCACCTAACCTACCCAAGAGGAATGAGCCTGGGGTTCCTTCTACATTCCCTTCAACGACTAAGGGGCACTCAATCAAGACTTTTCCTCGGCCCAAGAGTATAGCAAAAACAATACTTTCAGATTCGGGCAACCATATGACATAAACTAATTTTGGAGACCACTGCAGCCCAGTTTCATACCTCCCTGGCTGACTATGTGGAGCGTCAAATTTTTTTATTGCGCGGAAGCGTCACCTTTCTGGAGAACACCCCTCTCCCAAATGGCCATGGGTCAAAATCCCGTACCCCCGGTGAACATCCTAATCCCCACTAAAATAGACTAAAATGGGTGGTGCCCCTACCCCGAAATGGTACCATTGGACCATTGGTTTTGACCCACAGCCAACTAAGTCCAGGGTGATTCATCCAGAGTTTGCCGTCCGCCATGAACGCTCGCCGAAATTTCAGCCTTCCAAGGCAGATCTCGAAGCCCTGGACGCGGGAAACTGCGAAGGATTCGCCCAGACCAAACCACTGACTCTGACGAAGGTCCCCCGAAAAGAGACGTCTCTGTTGTATTACCCCCTCCCCCAACCCACCCCTCCACATAGAAAAGGAAGCAAACACATCTGGTAGGTCTTGTGTGCCGCCAAGCAAGAACGAGGGCTTCGGGCTCCTGAAATGACCCGAACAGTAGAAAACACTGGCTTTTCAGGCATGGTTCCCCAACAGCTGAAAGAGTTGGGGTCTCAGCCCACATAGGCTCCGGGGTGGTCCGGGGCGGCCCTGAGGTGGGGTTCCACGAGGGTTCCACCGGGGTTCCACCAGGGTTCCACGAGGGTTCCACGAGGTTCTGCGAGGGCTGCGGGGTAGTGCGAGCACTAAAAAGAGCACCGCATGCTGTTGGGGATATGACCTGAGCTAATTCCATTTTCAGTGGGGAACTCACCAGACAGGAAGGGATTTAGAGGGTGCCACTTAATAACTGTCAGGGATGGCAACGGTCTGCTGTTGATCCTTTGCGAGATTGGCGCCTGAGTAGGCTACAGCACGAGGATGTCAGCACCCTTGAAAATCAGCCAAACCACTAGACGCCCAGGTACAACGCCAGCAGGTATCCCACTGATGCGCCTGAGTGGGCTACAGCGCGAGGATGTCAGCAATGTTCGGCTGCAAGGTCACTGTTGACCTCCAGCGGCTTGTCTGGGCATGCACACACTAAGCCGTGCCCTTTTGGTTGATCCATTCTTTGGCAACAGTCAGCGCCACGATAAAACAAGGTCCAACATTTCAAACGATCTGTATTCTTGCCAACTCCCGACGCGTAGGAGATATCGCGGACTTCACTCGAGTTCTGCAACTGTAACGCGGGCCCCAACACAGAGAATCATTCCCATACGAGTGTTTGGAAGGGGATGCGTGTCACAACTTCGGACCATCCTAGATGACTTGACTCTTGAGACTTCTTTTGAAAGCCTTGCTCAAGCATGACCTTTCTTTTTTGTAATGCGTACGCATGGTTCGTGGCTATACTTTGAGAACATCATAATCTTGCCTGTTCTCGGTGGGGGATAGTTGCTTGTGGGATTGCACCTCTAGCAAGTATGATTGGAAGCTCAGTCTCGCAGAACCAGCAAGTGCCAAGCAGTGCTCTGCGCAGTTGTCTCAGTGTGCTTCTTTGGTTGCCCATGTTGGGTGCGGGCAACCAAGAAACAGTTTTGCTCAATAGGTTGGAAGGATCCCTCGCTCGAACCGCACCAGAATAACCCCACGGCAGAGGCGGGGGCAGGGCATCTTGCCAGACAAAGTCTACAACTCAATCGGGTTCCCCACGTCTGCCATGTAAGCATCACGCAAAAGGAAGCTTACTTTAGACTGGCCCAAAAGCGGATGTTCAAAGCTAACGAGGGAGGAATATAGGGGAGCTTGGCGCTTGGAAACAACAATGGAGCAGAAGAGCAATGGCCAGAGCAGTTGCGTCCAGGAAGAACGACAATACAGCCACAGCGCGGCATGACTGCATGAGAATAAATCAAAACCGACCAGAGAACACTTTGGCTCAAAGCCCCAGGTCTCCACAGTTTGGTTGGGCCCCATGGCTTGGTTCTGAGAACAACCAGCCTGAAGGCTTGGGCAACCACATGAGGTTCATTCAGCATTGGACGGGGCCGTCATTGAATTTTGGCTGCCTCAGAAAACAAACCGGGCATTCAAAGGGAGCCTTCAGCGGGGGTCTGTCTCTAAAGGGCGGAACCGTTTTCGGAACCCCCAAAATAGCTGGCTCTTGCTCGTTTCCCCTTGAAACTTGAGACCACCTCCGAAAGGGTACCCCCAGAAAAAGACAGTCTCGTGGAAGCACTTGCGTTCGAGCGCACAACTCACACAGCACGCGCCTGTGAAGCTCATGAGGGGATACTGGAGCGGATCCTGGTTTCAGCGTTCCACGCACTCCAAATTCTAGTCAGCCACAAAGGGAGCCATGGCTTGTCCGATTCTAATTTCGCCCTTAAAAAAAGGAGAGCCGTGTCGCTTGCGATGGTTCTGAATACAACTATATATACTCCTAGTGGGCAATGACCGTGGCTAGAGGGCGGTTACAATGGCCAGTGGCCCCAGCTGACGCCATGTTTACAACTTACCGTTTCAAGATCCAAGTATGTATGCTTGCAGTTTGGCTCACTTGCCAATTGTACGATTTATGCGCGCCTCGGTCAACATTAATTGCCAAACTCGCATGGGCATTTTGGTAGCTACTTGCCTCACGCCGTCCCTTTTATTGCAAATTCCTGTACGCGCCATGAGCTCCTTTTGCGGTCGAGAACCATCCCTGCCAACCCCAAATAAGGGGTTGTTGACCATTGCGCATATTATGGAGCCGTACACATACCTTGGAAGCATGAGGAGCTTGATTAGATTTCTGCTACTCCGTAGAATTGAATATTCTGTTGGGCCTAACTTGAGCTGCTTGGAAGGCCTGGATTCACGACTGTTTGGCTGAGCACAGGCAAGCAAGCGCGCTGTCTCTTGTTCCAACAGTGTCGCTTGGGGATACTGGATGTTCATAACGCAGTTCCTCGATGGCGGGAGAACCTCTGAGTTCTAACACTTCTGAGCAAGAAATTCATGCTTGCAGCTTTGCAGATTCAGCGGAACATCCAGTAGTGTCCAAAAGAACTCCTTCACAAACCAGCAGGGCTTCTCAAAACCAACCCAAAATCGAGCTTATTCATTTTCTGTTTTGCTGACACAGATCCAAAACGGGTACCCTCAACAAAAAGGAACCGCACCCACCCGTAGATGGTGTACGTCACCTGCCTCACTGGCTTGGTGCGGGCTTCGCCTGTGACAGATCGGGGGTGCGGGACTGTTCCTTGCCCTCCCTCCACACTAACATGCTGTGTATGGTTGCAAAATCCGTTTCACACCACCTCATGAAAAACCATTGTTTCATGGTATTTACAGGAGAATCATCATTCCGGGGTTTCTTAGGTGGTGGCAGGATTTCGTCCATCCACCGTAGCACCTGTGCGAGGGTAATGGCAACCCAGTCAATGAACAGACGCTGATTCATTCATATGGGGTGTCCCATTTTGAGGGTATCCAAATTTTGACTTTGCTTTTAAAGGGACTCCTATTAGATTTGAGCTTAGGGAGGTCACCACTGCCGATAGTCGAAAAGGACTGGCAACTGATGGGTTGATGAGCTAGAACGCCACCAACGAGAGTGGAACGCACTGGGGAACTGGCCACAATAGTATTCAAGGGGGGCTGAAAGGACAAGGTTCCGCTGGTCGTGGCTTTTGCAATAGCCCAAATCATGTTGAACATCCCAGCAGAATCAAGCAACATAAAGCCTCATAAAACGGGACAACCAATTTAATTTGTCCAACCAGAAGTGTGTCATTGCATTGAGATTTCCTCTGTAAATACCATTCAAACACCCTGGAAAGAGTTGATTCCCCAACGTAAATACCAACAAACTTTCTGGCTTCCCATGGTTTCATTTCGTGCGACCTCCGATTTCGCAACCATCCGTTTTACTGGATCCTTGAGCCCAGCTTTCTGGGACCGAAGGTAGTGACTTGCAGTCCACCAGTCCACCAGACTTGACTCCCGTCCACTAGGTCTCTTGGTGCTTTGGTTTCAACCAAGGGTGCCGGCTCCAAGCAAAGATTGCCAACAAGCGAGATGGGTGGATAGATGCCTGGACTCGGGCTGAACGCCCTCCCTCCCACAGGTTGCTACAAACATGGGACCGCCACAAGTGCCATGGCCTTTCAGGGTCGGATCCGGTCGACTCGCTTTGGGAAGGCTTCACAATACTGGATGGGCAAAAATCCACGCAGGTGCCTTAGCCCTGGGTTTCATCCATCCAAACTGGCGCACGATTGTGTTCATTCACAGTAGGGGTGCCCTTTGGATGTTCAAGGGATACCAAAAGGAACAAGAAAGCTGCATGTTTTTGTGCCCGACTGCGAGCCCATTTGTGGCTCATCTGGCTCGTTTGGCCCCCAGTGGATATCCATGGGAATGGACGTGCCCGTAGTTGACTGCCAATGGGCCCACCCCTTTATGAAACATGAGCAAACAGCTCCACTGCAGGTCTAAGAGCCTCTTAAGCCCCTCTGCCATAGAAGACGCCTAAAAGCCGCCAAAGCATGCAGGCTTGGGTTGCCATCCTCCACAAAGCGAACGGTTGGGTTGGGACAACCCCTTAAACGCGTGCAAACAACTGTCATGGAAAGAACCCTCCTTTGGTTTCCCCCCCAAAACGACGGCAACGACTTGGTCGTCTTGCCCTAAGTTCGATCAAATGCGAACATCTTTCTAAACTCATGAGGTCAAGTTGACCTTTTCCACTGGCCCCAAGGTATCCTTTGAGACACTCGGGGTACCACCCAGCGAGAACTTGGCCTTGGGTGTTGAGCTCGCGCCGTCCGCCTGGGACTCAAAAATGCGGGGACCGCTGGTTCCCGCCAGTTTACCGGCCGCGTGATTTAGGGACAGGACCCCAGCCGATTTTCAGAAATTCTATCAGCTTCCCCTGATTTGGTGGCTTGGATTGGAGCTTGCTACCTCCCCATGTAGCTTCAAAAGCCGGAGTTTAAATCCTACCAATCCAAATCGCCACTTGAAGTAGTCAAAACTGGGTTGCTGCAAGCCCCTCCGAGTAAAATGTCGATTATATCTTGTCATGTTAATGGAAGGGACGTGACACAACGCAAACACACACACACACACATCACAAAATAACACAACCAACACAAGAGTGCGTGTTTTCTCCCCTCTGGCGAATCTTTTAAAGAACCCAACACAACAAGGTTTTCCTGTTGCCTATATTTAGGCGCCCAAGAGGCGTCCTGGGCCAGCTTCTTGCTACAAGGCAGTATTTGAAGGGCCGGCTTCTTGACATCGACGTGGATGTCACCGAGTCGGATTCCCATGACACCAAAACACCAAAACAACAAAACAGCAACCCTTGACACCAAAAAGAGGAGCCGGTACATAAATTGTCCCAAGCATTCCCATCCAACCACGACTAGCGTGTCGCTGAAAAGGGCGATGCCATTGATAGAGATAACTGTTCTCGAGCAACTCAACCTGGGTGTTGCCCTCAATGGGGGATGCCTGCGTGGCCAGAAACGGGGAGCCCGTCCAGCACGAGGAGGGCAAATGGTCAAGTATTTGAAAGTGGCCCCTGCTTCCAACTAGCTGGCGACAGCATATGAAGTTTGCAACGATCAACTGATGCATCGCGGATTCTTTTTCTGAACGCCGCAGTAAAAATATAAAGCTCCTCTTATGGACGTGGGGCATTGGGTCTTTCTTTGTGGTTTTGGTGGGATTTTGAGAGAACCTCTGAGGAACCTCTCTTGCCCCTTTCAAATTGAATACAAGCAACTGGAAATTCATCAGGGGCTTCGAACAGGCTGAATCCCACTCAATATCTGCAAATCGACAATGGGAACACCAAAAGGTCAAAAGGTCGATTACCTTGCGATGAGCATTCGGACACACAAACACAAGCAGCATAAGGCTGTGAGTTTTACTAGAGGATCAAGCTTAGGAGGCGATTCACGTCCACCAACTTTTGGGTACAGAGCAGAATCTATGCTCAGAAACCCCGCCTGCGAAGCTCCTGCGTCCACCGCAGATGCCGCAGCCTCGCTTAAACAATAACGCTCAGGCTTGCGGAAACTCGGCGAGTCTGTCTGAAGCTGGCAAAAAATTGGGCTCGGAGGGAAACCATGCCAGAAACCGCAGTTGACCCTCATGCTACAATATAGCATCATGATAGCCCACCTGCGCAGACGCTGTAGGGACTGGAGCGGCTGGCACCTGCAATCCGAAACAAAGGGAGCACGATCCAGCACGAACCAAGAGCTTTACATCACAAACCATGTGCACGTCAAGGCATGGCACGTAAATTCATGCGCATGAAAGCACCAAGCTGTTGTGTAACAACACTACGAACATAAACCAACAAAAACAAATCTTCAACTCGCTCCCCGCCTTAGGAGCAGGTGCAGGCGCGGCGGCAGCAGGAACGGATGTTGACCCAGCTTTTGCTGGAGCCTGCCGAGGGGCGCAAACTGGCCCGCATCAAAAGCGACCCACAACGCTGACAGAACAACGCCGGAACCCCCAACAACACGCTGCTCAAACAACTCTCAAGCCATCTGCCTCAAACATCCTGCCTGGGAAGCTACTGCGGCTGCGGTTGCTGTATCTGCAGCCTCCCAGGATGTGAGGACACCATGCAGCGGCGCACTAGCTTGACTGGCTGCTCTGGCCGCATTGATACTTGGGGTGGTTTTTGCGAACCATGAGCGAAAGAACTGCAGCTCATCTTTATGCCGCAGGGTGCCATCATGATTGCCCACCTGCGCAGATGCTGCAGGGACTGGAGCGGCTGGCACCTGCAGTCCGAAAACAACTGGAGTACGATCCAGCACAAACTGAGAGCTTTACGTCACAAACCATGTGCACGTCAAGGCATGGCACGCAAATTCATGCGCATGGAAGCACCAAGCTATTGTGTAACAACACTACGAGCATAAACCAACAAAAACAAATCTTCAACTTGCTCCTCGCCTTAGGAGCAGGTTCAGGTACAGCAGCAGCAGCAGGAACGGATGTTGACCCAGGCTTTGCTGGAGCCTGTGCAGAGGCGCGCGCCCTCGAAACTCATTTCACTGGAACGAAAGACACCAAACAACACAGGGCCGTGAGTTGCGACTGCGTCAAAAACTCTCAAGCCATCTGCCTCAAACATCCTGCCTGGGAAGCTACTGCGGCTGCGGTTGCTGTATCTGCAGCCTCCCAGGATGTGAGGACACCATGCAGCGGCGCACTATCTTGACTGGCTGCTCTGGCCGCATTGATACTTGGGGTGGTTTTTGCGAACCATGAGCGAAAGAACTGCAGCTCATCTTTATGCCGCAGGGTGCCATCATGATTGCCCACCTGCGCAGATGCTGCAGGGACTGGAGCGGCTGGCACCTGCAGCCCGAAACAACGGGGAGTACGATCCAGCACGAACCAAGAGCTTTACATCACAAACCATGTGCACGTCAAGGCATGGCACGTAAATTCATGCGCATGAAAGTACCAAGCTTTTGTGTAACACTACGAGCATAAACCAACAAAAACAAATCTTCAACTCGCTCCTCGCCTCAGGAGCAGGTGCAGGTACAGCAGCAGCAGGAACGGATGTTGACCCAGGCTTTGCTGGAGCCTGTGCCGACGGGCGCGCCCTCGAAACCCATTTCACTGGTCAGCAAAAGAGCAACGCTGGAACCCCAAACAACACACCGCCAGCTGCGACCGCGTCAAAACTCTCAAGCCATCTGCCTCAAACACCCTGTGAGGACATGCGGCGCGCTGGCTTCACTGGCTGCTCCGGCCGCATTGATACTTGGGGGTGGTTTTCTTGCTCGATTTCTTTCTCTGGGCATTGGAGACCCTTGGCGCCAGAAACTGCTGCTCAGTGTGCCATCATGACTTGCTGGTTCTCAGCAAGGAATGAGGGAATGACCCCTGTATGAAGCAACAGGAAACCACCCGTTTTGCAGGTTGGCCGATTCTAATCCACAATCAGTGCCAAACCACAAAGCGAACTTGTCACCTGAGGGCACCCTGTTCAGCTTGGCTTAAAGGGAAACCAAAAGAATACCGAAATCCATGTGGGTCCAAACCGCTATTTTGACACCTTCTACATACCTATTTTGACACATTGCCTGGACTGCGTGGACAAGCAATCCGCCTGCATTGCGGAACCCGCAGCAAGCGCCGCATCGGGCTCTTCGTCTGTCCGCGCCTGTCCGGTTCTTTGATTTTTCTTTGGGGGGGAGAGGGGGGGGCGGCAAAGGGGCGGTGGTGGTGAGGTACGGGGAGAGCCCCTCCAAGGCGCACCTCCCTCCCAGTGACGCCGCTCCCCACTTTTGGACCTAAACAGGTGCCACCATCTCACCAGCCAGGTGCCACCTCCAACCCATATATATATATATATACGCAAGAAAGGCCAAGGCAAAAAGTCTTCTGGGAGGCAAAGCAAGCTGAGCAAGAACTTTGCCAGCCAGCTATGAACACTGCCGGAGGGGCGAAAAGGGTGGGGCTTTTTGAGTGTTTGTTTTGTTTTGTTTGTTTTGCGTTGCTTTAATGTTGTTGGATTCTACATATATGTATATAGATAAATATGTATAATTATAATTGTATACATATCTATATATATATGTATTTTGTTTGAGCGGGAATGAGGCTGCCACTTTTTGTGTTTCAAAAAGCAAAAGGGTCGACCATTTTTGAAGGTCCATTGGGAGCCCTTATCTGAGGCCACCAGAGCTGCAAATCCACCGACTGCGAGAGGGAAACGCCCGGGGAGTCGCACGGAAGTCGGCATCTCCAAAAACATCCTGATGCATCCCCATCCAAAAGCCAAGATAGATTGGCTACAGAAAAAAACAGACAAAGGCCAGGATGGATGGGTTGTGGGCTTCTTGGAAGGATATCTTAGCCAGCGCGCGAAAAGCCGCTCCAATGCTGTGCACCCCACCTCCGTGGCTTCCTGCATGCAACTTACTTCCGAGCGAGCGGATTGCCCAAAAAGAAGTCGATCAACCTTTTTGCTCGCCACGGAAATGGACTTCCCATGGCCATGACTTCCCAAAAAGAAAAAGGATACCCTCCCTCGCAGTACCAAAGCACCTGTGGCCTGGAAGATAGATTTTCTCTTACAGGCATCCCCTGTCAGGTGCCATGTTAGTGGGAGAA
>CAUJNA010000979.1:490000-495000 GCA_963377175.1 Effrenium voratum
TCTGGGCAAATGACATGGTGATGCTCATTAGGGAATGACCTAGGGTGGCGGGATTGAACCTAGGGATTCCCTGAAAGGAAACCATGGGGGATGATTTATAGGGGTCATTCACTCATTCCCTGCTGAGAACCAGCAAGATTACTATAATTCACAACTTGGAAGTTAACTCCCCCAAGATCGCTTCATGGGTGAGTTTGTCCAAGATCGGGTGAGTTCGCCTTCCTGAGATCGCAACTGCAAGTTGAAGATGCGAGTGTCACACTGCCGGCAGGTCAGCCTCAAGCGAGAAGTCACAAGTGAGGTAACGAGAAACAAACAACCTTGGCCAGTCTTAGATCTACAAAAAGCTATATCACCTTTTGCTCCAAAGGGAGTTAAGTAGAGGACACCTGAAAGGGCAAACGAGCAAAATGGTTCGACGAGTCCGACAATGCAACCATAATCCTGGAGGGCTAATGCCTAGTGGCAATTCGGATCCGGGTGTCCTTTTGCACCTGACACAGTCGGGGCACATTCCACAATAGCACGGCTTTATCGGCTTGCCCAGAATAGGTAATTCATCCCCCTTGGCCTGGCCGAATCCTGGGCTGGCCATGTGGACGTCAAAAGGAGGGTTGCCCAACAGGAGCTATAACCGCAGCTAAAAGCTGGAGAGGCCAAATGTTTGAAAAAGGCAGAACGTCGGGCTGAACCCAGCAAATAAATCACGGGCCCAAGGAGCAAACAACCAGGAACAATGCGGCAATGCGGACACAAAAAAGACAAAAGGAGGAGACAAAGCACACTGCTCCTCTGCCCCCGCAAAAAGCGCGGACACAAAAAGGACAAAACGAAGGGAACAAAACACAGACTGACAGAAAGCTTTCCGCCGGGCGCCCGAGGCCCGAGCGCGCGCCCGGGGGCTGTTAGCTGCTGGGTGAGGCGCTGCTCCTCGAGGGCCTGCTGCGACCTCGGCTCCGAAAGGAAGGCAGACTGGATTTTTTTTTGGGGGGAGACCCCAAGATGAGTGGCTTCCCTTTGGTTTCCATTTAAACCAAGCCGAAAGGAGCTCTTCTTCTTCTTCCCTAAGAGACCTAACTCTTGGAGTAGTTCTCGATGATTGGGTGACAAGTCTTTCTTTGGTGGGAGCCCCCAAGTGGTTTCTCTTTGGTTTCCCTTTAAACCAACCCGAAAAAGGATACACAACAAAAACCCCAGGATAGCAAGGAGACCTAGGACCTATGTCAATGTGAAGTTCCATAAGTGGTTGGGAAGGTTAAGTGGTTTACAATTAAATTGGGGGTGAACTGGGGGCAACGTTTTGAAGGTAGATGGTACCAGACTCGGTTTGTCTTCCTGGAAGTCCTGCAACAGCAAGACACGTGTCCCTTACTGGGCCCATGTTTGGACCATGGTTGAAACCTATACTTGGCACCTTAGCTCACATTTGTACTCCGGAAAAGTTGTGTCTGATTCTTCTTGTATATACAGGGATCCTTACATTATACACCTGAACATTGCCTTGTACATGGTGGTTTCCCTTTTTGGTGGAAAAAGCAACATGCTTCAAATGGGCAAAATGTATCTTTTAAGGAGCCCCGATATAGCGTACCCGATACAACATAGCCTTTGGGACTCTGGGTAAGTGGACCCATCTGGCACTTCTTTTCTCCAAGGCCCGCACAGCTGTTCGTGGATGCCCAGCACCTCCAGCTGCCTCCCGCCCGCAAGTCGCTCGACTTCTGTGGCAGAAATTCGGTTTCTTCGGCCCGCGGCCGAAGCAATGAATCGAATCCCCTCCCCCCATTGCCATTAAGTCATTGCTCCCCCCTCCCCCCAAATTGTTTTGATACCCACTGATGTTGTCCAAGAATGATTTACCCATTCTCCAAGAATCAGAGGGCAATGGGCCTTGTGGGCCTTGTGATTTGGACCCTGTCGTCAACTGCCAAGTTGAGGAGAGGCCAGGGCTTGCAATTGTGTATGTAGGAAACCATGGAGGTTTGCCCTTTGTTGTTTTGTGATTTTATGTGGAAAGGCAGGGCCATAAGTCGCTCACCCGTTTTTGCGGCTTGTCTAGGGGCAGCCAACTGGACAACTACCTCCAAATGAGCAACCTGGCACTTGAACCACACCAAAGTTATACGACTGAGCCACAGTCAATGCTTTCTTTGGAGGGCATGCGGCCAACATGGGCCACCCAGATGGTCCACCATCAACGTGCTTCCTGCGCTTGCAGCCCGCATGCCACAGGCCATAAGCGCCCAGGGAGTCCGACGTACTTCCCAGACTTCCCAAAGCACCGTCCGCAATAAACAGAAGCAACCAAAACGGCGCAGTCACCGCACCACCCACGTTTCCAGCGCATCCAGAGCCTGATTTTGCACCCGCAAAAGAAAGCAAGGAGGCAGTCCCTCAGGGCTCCTGCATCCTGACAGGGCTGGCTGGGCACACACCAAGGTCCCTGTGAACGGAACATCATCTTGGGAGTTTCCTCAGTTTTCATGTGGGAGGCTAGCCAAATTGAATGATGCCACAGGCAAAATTCCGTCCTTAAAGACGTAGGGATAGTGATGCTCAAACGCATCCCAGGCTTGATGGCTTGGTTCACCGGGACATTCGCGCCCCTGAGGGACCCTTTTCCCATGGGTCCAATGAGTGCCGCTGGAAATTCGCGCTTTGAGTGAACGTGGCCCGTGTCCAGGACTATTTTATCACTGAAAAGAGGGCTCTTTTGGTCTCGCAGAAATCGGAGGCCATTGTCCACACCTGTGCTTGCGAGGCTTACCGAACCGCACGGAGAAAAAAAAAAAGGCGGCGGATCGCGGTGTTTGCCTGCGGTCGATCTCGTGCACCAGGGCCTCTTCAGTGAGCAGACCTTGGGCAGTGCTTCGGACAAACAACTGCCTTTTCCGCTTACTTCTCCAATACTAATGGCGAAATGTGGTTTCGAAGTACCATGGTGTCAATGTGGGGGTGTGTTTTGTTGTCTCAAAGGGGGACCCCCCAAAACTGGCGTCAGTTTTCCCGAAGAGGGGAGACCAATCACAGAAGCGGTCCTTCCCCCAAACAAAATAATGCGTTCGAGCAGGCAGCAGAAGCCGCCCACAGAGCAATGATCGTTTTTTCCGCAGTTGCAGACCCTCCAACAAAAACGGGGGAGCCCTCGTGGCCAAACAAAACCAGCAGAGCAAAAACGGAAGATGCCAGAAACAAGCAAATGGCCTCATTTCGTCTTCTCTTTCACCCCCAACCAAAAGGATGTCTATTTCTCAAGCCAACTGGAGCATAGCAACAAATGCACTAACGAGAGCTTTCAGATTGTCTGCTTGGCAGCCCGTAATCAGAGCAGGGACTGGTTGCAATTGAGGGCTCGGACGTGGTGGCCTCTTCTACACAAGCCACAAAACAAAATCACTTGTCAGTTTGTACCAACCTGGATGACACCAATTAGCAGGAACAGCTCTGGCGCAAGACAAGCTCCAGGCCGGTGTCCATGCGCGCGTGGGCATCCTAATGTCCAAATGGGATTAGTAAAGGGGGTACCCAGAATAGTATCTTGAGATGCAGGTGAAGTGAGTTTCCGTTTGATTTAGTATTGGTAGACTTGAGTTTCCATTTGATTTAGTATTGCTGGGGCTTCCTTTTGAGATTTTGAACTGAGTTTCCATTTGATTTAGTATTGCTGGAGCTTCCTTTTGAGATTTGGAACTGAGTTTCCATTTGATTTAGTATTGGTAGACTTGAGTTTGCATTTGATTTAGTATTGCTGGAGCTTCCTTTTTGAGATTTGGAACTGAGTTTCCATTTGATTTAGTATCGGTAGACTTGAGTTTCCATTTGATTTAGTATTGCTGGAGCTTGCTTTTGTTTTTCTTGGGAAGGCCAGGCAACAAGACTTTATTTTGGGGGCCCCTGAAATAATGCCAAGTTGGGGGCTGAAGTACTACCCCCTTTGTGGGTTTGATTGTTTGCAGGTTTTAAACAAGAGACATGTAAGAAAACACGGGTTTGGTGAAGCTGACAATTTTGAATTTGAGGAGCAGGCCCAAATCTAACAACACAGCATGAAGCACTGCCAGCCTCACCTAGGCTGTCTAACTACTTGACTAGCTAAGAGGCAATTGCACTGGGCAGGTTGTATTTTTCAGGGGGCCAGGCAACAAGAATTTATTTCGGGGGCCCCTGAAAGAATGCCAAGTTGGGGGCTGAAGTACTACCCCCTTTGTGGGTTTGATTGTTTGCAGGTTTTAAACAAGATACATGTAAGAACACATGGGTTTGGTGAAGCTGACAATTTTGGATTTAAGGAACAAGGTACCAAAGATCCAAGGACCAGGTGTTGGCTTGGCTATCTCTCCTCTCCTTTCTCTCGTTCTTTGTTTTTTGGGGGGGGGGATTTTTTTTTTTTTCGCGGGTGGCGGGTGCTTGTCTTTAATCCAGGTGCATTTATTATTTTTTTGGGCCCCCCAGTTGTCTTTATTGCGGGTGCAATGTGTAATTCCATTTGGACATTACTCAAATGCACGGCTCACCCCTGCACTCACACTTTCAGTGTTCGCCCCTGATCATCTGCGCAACCAAGTTGTCACTGCTCCAAGGACAGGATTACAGCAAGCAAGCAAGCAAGCAAGCACTCAAGCAAGCACTCAAGCAAGCAAGGCAGCAAGCAACGCAACGCAACGCAACGCAACGCAACGCAACGCAACGCAACGCAACGCAACGCAACGCAACGCAACGCAACGCAACGCAACGCAACGCAACGCAACGCAACGCAACGCAACGCAACGCAACGCAACGCAACGCAACGCAACGCAACGCAACGCAACGCAACGCAACGCAACGCAACGCAACGCAACGCAACGCAACGCAACGCAACGCAACGCAACGCAACGCAACGCAACGCAACGCAACGCAACGCAACGCAACGCAACGCAACGCAACGCAACGCAACGCGCAACGCAACGCAACGGCAACGCAACGCACGCACGCGCAACGCCACGCCACGCAACCACGCAACG